>JAYESA010000011.1:181876267-182121267 GCA_036927795.1 Iris macrosiphon | reverse complement strand
TTCTTGTGCACAGACTTACTCTTAGTTTAGATTTCTTGTATCTTGCAGTCATTACTATCTTGCTCTGATATTCATGCATCTTTACCTTTATGCACCAGTGATTTGTATATATTTCTTGTTCCATACTTTATTTCATTCTTCTTGCTACTTGCTACAACTGTTTTATAGTTTTTATCATTTAACTGGAACTGCTGTTAGAGGTGTACTTGCTCCAGTCCTGACTGGACATATTTTTTCCAGAGTATCCGGAGGAGTGGTGTCCAACGTTTTATGGACCTCAGCCTGTCGATGGTGCAGACAGGGACCCTCTAGTTTAGGAGTAATTTTCGGGTTGGTAGCCGGGATCACTAGGACCTCAGTTGTTGTTTATTAGCTTTTGGTACCGGATTTGTCTTCGGTTTTGGATTAAGACCTTGTATTGTATATGATTTTGGATGATGTATTATTATTATTGATGTTGTGGTTGTTTTAGTAGCAGTTGTTTAGACTTGGTAGCTGTTAGTTTTCTATGTTATCTTATTGTGCTTAGATTCGTGATTGAGTACATGTGATTATCATTATGATATTGCTCCTCCGTTTGGAGTTGAGATCTTGACAGGTTTATATATTGATTGTGTGAGATTGTTAGCTAGATAGTTGACCTAGACAACGTTCTACCGCCGATGCTGCGGCGTAGGCTGGACGTACCCACGACTCATGACCGATTTTCTGGGTGCGGGTCGTGACACTGACCCATTATGAAAGAACGCTTGGATGATATAGTTTGGTAAATTTGGCTCATCTATATTAACATGATATTTATGGAAGAACGCTTCATTGTGTATTTGGGTTACGATTGTAAATTACTATTAACAATATTAGCATGCTATGCCAAACATGAAGGAGAAGATTCTTTTTAGTGTCTCAACATAAAGTTTTTTGTTTTATAGTTGTATATCAATAAAGGATGCATATGTAGGAAAAATAGAAGTGGATGTCGTCTGGCACGGCGATAAAGCTTGTTTCTTGCATTTACAAAAATAGCCTCTCCATATATATTGTAGTAAGGTTGCATACATCTTGATCCTCCTAGCACTGTCACTCCCCTTATGTATGTGACATACAATTATAGAGGTAGAATATTATAACATCAATCTGTTTTTGTTGCTCAACCATAAATATCATGCAATTACTCTGCTTGCATAATGTGATCAAGGCGACTACAGTTTCTTTTTAGAACAATTGTTGGATATTGAAAATTATGAATTGGTTAATTATGACTGCCTCAGGCATTGCTAGTTTATTGATTAAAATTATGATGGTTTTTCACCATCTATATTCATATTTTTTTAATTGAATTTATGTTGTAAAGCCAATATTTTGTTATTACAGCTTGTTCGCAGCAAGTCTAATACAAGTCTTAATAAAGTCTTTTGCCTATTTGAATTGCCACTTGAAGAATTAAGAGAATAGTTAAGTTGTATGTGGGAAACAGTTGATATTATTTGATACTAGTATCAGTTGATAATAGTTAAGATATACTAGTATCAGTTGATAATAGTTAAGATATAAATTAGGGTTTATACTAGTATCAGTTGATACTTGTATCAGTTGATAATAGTTAAGATATAAATTTACACAATATTTAATATTAGACAATATATTTATATCTGTTATCAATTATATTCTTTGTTTTCATCTATCTTACCAGATGGCACCCATGACCCGAGCACGTGCACGTCGCTTGAGAGAGACACCTTCTACTGTTAAGGAGGAAGTGATGCCTCCTACCGTTAAGGAGGAAGTGATGCCGCCTACTGTTAAGGAGGAAGAGATACCACCTGCTGTATCTCAGACAGGGAGTTCCAGTCACCCAGCACCTATAGCGGCTGTATCTCAGACGGGGAGTTCCAGTGACCCAGCACCTATAGACTTTGTTTATGCGCAGTATCTGAGGGACTGGTATGTGCCCCAGCGTAGTGGATATCCTCGAGATTGATACTGTGATATTTCATATACTTTTATTGTGGTTATTGTATGATTGTGATACTTATATATTTGTGTGACTGTGATACTTATATATTATGCAATTTGTGTGACTGTGATACTTATATATAGACGCTTTTTGTGTTATTGAAAATTCAATGGAGGGTTTCTCCAGGTGTGTCTATAATATTTGTGTATTGTGTGACTGTGATACTTTTTATTCATATTAAATGATGTTAATTTACCGGTGTTGAGTGTTCCACCGAAGGGGTCGGCGAACCCAGAGAATTCAATGGAGGGTTGCTCCGGGTCTATTTTTAATTAAACATTCATAAATTGCAGGAGATTGGTAATTTTTAACATTTTTTTTATTTTTCAATAAAATTTAGCGAAGTTTAGCGATATTACTATACATCGCTAAATACGTCGCTAAACGTCGCTAAATAAGTCGCTAATTAGCGACGTTTAGCGACGTATGAAAACGTCGCTATTTTTGCGACATATTTAAGTCGCTAAAAAACGTCGGTGTAGCGACATTTAGCGACGTTTTTCCTTTCAGCGACGTACTGATTTTCGACTTATGTATTACGTCGCTAATTACGTCGCTAAATTCTATTAGCGATATTTTTTGGTCATTTAGCGAGGTTTTTTTGCATCGCTAATTTGGCTTTTTCTGGTAGTGAACACTCTCTCTCACGTATCGTTTTCTCACTCTCACTCCCTATCATCCTTGCTCTCTCTCTCTCTATCACCCTTGCTCTCTCTCTCTCTCCCTCTCCCACCCTTGCTGCCTCTTCCCGCAACGATCCCGTCAAAAAGTGGGACCCATTGCTTCAGAGTTGTATTTTTTTACTTCCACTCTCTCTCTCTTTTCCTAACATTCTCTCTCTCTCTCACGTTCGCTTTCTTGCTCCCTAACACCCCTAACAGACTCTCTCTTTCTGTTAGAGAGAGAAGAGGAGAGGACAGGAAAGTGGTCACGGGCTAACATTAGAAAGAGAGAGAGAAGATGACAGGAGAGTGGTCACGGGCTAACATTAGAGAGAGAGAGAGAGAGAAGAGGACAGGAGAGGAGAAAAGAAGAGGACAGGAGAGAGAGAGAGAGGAGAGGAGAGGAGAGGAGAGGAGAGAAGAGAAGAGGACAGAAGAGAGAGAGAGGAGAGGAGAGGAGAGGAGAGAAGAGGAGAACATGAGAGGAGAGAGAGGGACGAGCGGGAACAGAAGAGGAGAGAGAGTGAGAATGAGAGAGAAAGATGAGTGAGTGAGAGAAGAGAGACAGAGAGAGAGAGTGAGTGAGAGAGAGAAGAGAGAGAGTTAGCAGGTGACTGAGTGTGAGAGTGAGTGAGTGAGTGAGTGAGAGAGTGAGCAGAGAGAGAAGAGAGAGAGAGTGAGTGAGTGAGAGAAGAGAGACAGAGAGTTAGCGGGTGAGTGAATGAGTGAGTTAGCGGGTGAGTGAGAGATAGAAGAGTGATTGAGTGAGAGAGAGAGGGGTATATATATATATATATATATATATATATATATATATATATATATATATATATATAAGAAAACGTTCTTTGGAAGGACATTTTTTCTAGAAAAAATGTCATTCCAAATGACGTTTTTCTTATATTATTATTGTTTTATTTTTTAACGGAGTTTTTTTTCTAACGGCAACCGAACTTTTTTGAAATTCGTAAAACGTTCTTCCGATGGGCTTTATGATATTTTTTTAAAATTTTTAAAATTTTTATGTTCCGAGTAAAATTTGTATTAATTTCGTTGTTCTAAACGAAATTTTCCGAAAAGAATATGCAGAGAACAATTAATGGATGTGCTGATCACAATTACAAAGAAGGTACAGTTCAACTATTGAACCTATGTGATTAGAAGTTTGGGCAAAGGACAAAATACAACTATACAATTTTGATGAGAAATTTTCTTTTTCTTTTTAAAAAATTGTTCATAATCTTGTTCTATTGGAGCCAAGCTGAGAAAGTGCATGCATGAATTGTGTAGCCTACAATGCTCTAGCAAATATTTAATTATATTAAGTACCTAAACCAAACAAATAAATTAAGCGATACAAACAATAGCCAAAAAGAAATACCAACTGTAGAAACAACACAAAAATATGATGAGTTAATAATTATAGAAGTTTACGCGTTTCATATTGTAAATAACACCGCCAGACTGACGATATCTACAACTAAAAAAAGAAAAGAAAAGATTAACATTTTTTTTTTGTTCACGACAATCTAGTTGAACAAAACTAGAGATTAATCAACTTCTTGAAGTAGCTATGTATTGTATAACAAAGTTAAGATCGAAAGGAATGCACATGGATCGATATGCATAGCCAACATTTTATTTCAACATATATGCTTAAGAGTACAATATTAATTTATTATATATATATATATATTATCTATTCGAGACTAGGGCTGTGAAACGATTCAAATAGTTCATGTTCGGTTCGCGTTCGGCTATAATTGCGACACAAGATACCGTTTCATTATCTCAAGCTTAAAATAAAATGTTGAAAGTTTCAAGAAATAGAGACAAAAAATGGGTCTCTTCCTCGTTTATCAAGAAGGATTCATCCCGTTGTCGATCGTTCTCGGTAGAGGAGTCCCAGGAAATAAAGATGAAGTATTTGAATCATATATATAGTACTCTTGAGAAAGCGAAGATATGTAAATGTAGACGGTGGAAATGGCATAAGAAGATGAGTTGCATCATAATAAGGAAGATGCTTAAAGAAGGATACGTGACAGAGAAGCATTTACAAGAGTTCTCTGCAATGAACGTACTCCTAATGGCTACTATATCACAAAGGAACCCCAAATATTAAGAAGTGGAAACTGATTTAGAATGGTGTATTCACGGTTAAGTCCATGTCTCATCATGTTTAACTCAACTTAGATCTATTTGGCCTCCTAACCCCCCCAAAAAAAAGGTCGTGATGTTGCTTGTTGTTCAAATAAGTGGTTGCCTGTTGAGAATCTCAAGAGAAATCTTGCTAACATATGTATATTATGCCGGAAAAAATAAAGCAGTATGCTAGCTCACACATGGATCAAAAAAAAAAAAAATTGGGATTCTTGTTGGTCTGATTGGATATTCACGAATATTGTTGCAAGTAATCCAACATGAGATATTGGAACCAATGCATTATTACGGTGCATATATATATATATATATATATATATATATATATATATATATATAAACAAGATTCAACGGTTCACTACCAAAATATGAGAAAATAACGACGTTTTTAGCGACGTTACTTACTAACGTCGCTATCATTTATGAATTTAGCGACGCCAGAAAGTAAGATCGCAGAACGTCGCGGTTAGCGACTGTCCGCGACCCTTAGAGACTAAAAAAAAAATATTACAAAAGCAGATGTCGCCAGATGTCGTAAAACGTTACTATTATTTTTATTATAGCGACGTTATCTTCCATACATTGCTAAATATAATGAAATCTGTGACGTTTAGCGATGTCATATTCCATATGTCGCTAAAATATTTTTATATAGGTTTACAGACCGATTTTATTTCTCCCCATTCCAAAAAATTTCAAACCCGTTTTTCCCCTCCTTCCCCACACGACCCCTCCGGCGTTGACCGTTCTTCCCCCTCGACCTCCTCCAGCTCCGACAGTACTCCTCCCGGGACCCCTCCTGCTCTGTCGGTGAACCCTAACCCCCCCCCCCCTCTCTCTCTCTCTCTCTCTCTCTCTCTCTCATTCCAGATTAGACCAGAGGGAGTGATTCCTGATGATTCCAGATGGGAATGTTTACATGTCTACTCGAGTATTTTCCCGCCCCGACTAGTACAAGTGAATCCAAGACCCGACACGTAAATCAAGTATGAGTCCAGCCTGAAACATGAGTGATGCCTGTGTGATGCCTGTAGGTGATGCCAGTAGTGATTCCAGAATAGAGGCCAGAAACATGAAATATACGTGTCGCAAGTAAATGAATCCAGAAATACCAGTCAGTGTCCCGTGTTGTGCCAGAATAATCATATGATACTATACTAGAAGCTGAATCATAATAATCATCAGATAATAAAAACTATCAGAGAATGTACTCGCCTGACGTTCTGAGCAACTAGCGATCCGAACCGGTATCGCAAGGACCTATTGCGAAAAACAAAGTTAAACAGGTTTCTAATGAGTTAAACAGATATAAAATAACTAAAAATAGGCTTCTAGGGTCGTTCTAGGTCAAACGGGTCAAACCGGTGAAATCTGGGTCAAAAAGTCAACTCTGGGGTCCAAAAAGTCAACTCTGGGTCAAAACTAGGTCAAAAATTGACTTTGACGGTCAACCGAGTCAACTACGGTCAACTCTAGGTCAAACTAGGGTGCCCCTAAAATTCTAGGCCAAAACTAGGTTATTAAGCTAGAAAACTCTCAAACTCGCCTCCTTGAGAATACCGAGATACCCTCGGTATCCGATACCTCAACCTAGGCTACGCACCCCGCCTAAACCCGCTAAAACCTATGCTAGCACGCGTAAATATATACACATAAGCATATAAAAATCACTCCAATACTATTCCTAGGCTATTGCTCAAATACCCCGCTCGAAACGTGTCACGACCCGCATCCGGTATAGGGGCACGAGAGCGTGGGTACGTCCAGCCTACGCCGCAGCATCGACGGTAGAACGCTGTCTAGGTCATAGTAATACTATATAGCTAAACACCTGTCAAGGATATCCATCTCCATAAGGAGGTCAATATACATCTCACAATAATCTCACAAGATAACTCAATCACAACAACTATAAGGCACGATAAAAGATACAAGGAAATGACATAGTTAAACACCATGTCTCAAACATAAAGATAACTCACAGTCTAGCTGTCCAACACAAGTCTCCAATTAAACTTAACATAAGTCTAAACATAAACTAAATAACCTCCATAAGTCTCAAGCATAAATAAATACTATCTAGATAGCTGTAGGCAATGCCTCATCTAGAAGCATGGTCTCCTCTAGGATCTCTGGTGCATAGTCTGCATCTATACCTGGTCCGTAGTGCGTGGTACAGAAATCCTCAAGATTCTCTGGAAAAAATATTCAGTCAGGATTGGAACGAAAATATACCTCTAACAGCAGTTCCACATATATTGACAAAAACTATAACACAGTGTAAAGAAATACAAGACAGATATGAAATACTGGCAATAAGAAATACTGGAATAAAGGAAATGCTGGAATAAAGAAATACTGGAACATCATCATCAATATACATCTAGCGATGAATAGAACTACAAGTACACGCAAGAACAATGAACTGGTATGTAAGTGTGTACAAGAACAATAACTAGAACATGTAGAGATGCTAGATCAATATACTAGAGATGCATGTCAAGAATCATCTAACTAAGTGTGTGAAACATCAGTATATCATGTGATCGGCTTGGGACTATATGACTCATTATATTGATTAGCGATCATCCCCAACAAGTCAGGCTAACCAGATGTAACAGCGATGAGGCATGTAAGGGTAAGGCTGCACCGACGTGAGATGTGGGTGAGCTAATGCTGCATGTAAGGTTGGATATGATCACATAAGCTACTAACATTTTCCCGTTTTCCCAGCTAGCACGATGGATTCCAATCATGACTCCTCATGACAGGTCTCAATGATGCTAACTCGTGTAAACAACAGTGTCAGAGTCATGTACGCTATACAACAAGAATTATAGAGATAATCAACATAATGGAAACTGTCAGAGAATGTACTCGCCTGTGGTCCTTAGCTGGCAATACCACTGTCCGGGTTCCAAGGTGTCGTCTGGATGATCCAACAGTCCTATAGACATACCATATAATACAATACTTCATCAGACAATACTCTAACTCACAATCAACATAATGATCTCAACAGGCTACGCTAGGGGTGGTCACGTCTGTCGTTGCTGTGCATAACAGACAGTCAATAGTATGGTCTTGCCAGTACGTCAGTGTATATTTGGCAGTCTGTTATCACGCTACAGGGTCACAGGTCAATGTAATTACGGGGTATCCGTGGTTACATTCAAGTCATATAGTATATATAATACATAGTACATAATA
This sequence comes from Iris macrosiphon, assembly GCA_036927795.1. Lineage (NCBI taxonomy): Eukaryota > Viridiplantae > Streptophyta > Magnoliopsida > Asparagales > Iridaceae > Iris > Iris macrosiphon. Next base: position 182,113,218 of record JAYESA010000011.1, on the reverse strand, counting down.
TGATCTAACTTATTCATAATATCCATTAGTTACAAAATAATAGACATATGTATATATATACTTTAAATAGAATTAATACTTTATATATATATATATATATATTAAACATATACTAGGGAGATGTATACAATACGTATATATATATTTATACTAATTGAGAGATACCATATATATGTGCCAAAAATATATTTAACCCTATACTAATACATGTACCATACATATATACTAATTAGGTTTATATTTATATAGATATATAATATGTACATACAAACACACCAATCTACCATCATACGATACGTGTATACTATCATAGCTAATTATACGCATGCATACAAGGAAGAATACGCGTGTGCATGTACGCGTACACGTGTGCGAGAGGGGACTCGAACCTGGGCGCGGGAATGAGACGTGCGTGTCGCGGCGTCGTCGAGTCGAAGGGCTGCTCCGGTCGGGTACAGCGAGGTCAGCGGTCGTCCGGCGTGCAGGCGAGTCGTCCGGTCTGTGCAGCGAGTCGTCCGGTCTGTGCAGCGAGTTGTGTGGCTTCGGGCGGGGAACCTCGGTCGGCGGCGTCGTACGGCGCTCCAGCGGGCATTCGGGGCAGCTCTCGGTCGATGGGATCCAGGCTGCTCGGGATCAGCGGATCTGCGACGGGATCCGACGCTCAGGGCAGCAGGCGCAGCGTTTGGTGGCAGCGGGTTCAGCGCTCGGGGGTCCGGCGCTCGGCGGGTTATTCGGCGAGGAACAGTAAAGTCGGGGGGGGGGGGGGTTGAGATTGTCGACTGGAGTATTAGGTTTTAGGTTTAAGGAGAAGGAATAAATAGGATGATATATATTTATATACAAGGGTGTGGGTTTGACCTAGAATATGTTGACTTTGGTCAATACTAGGAAAAGGCCTTGGCTTATTATGGAGATATTCCAATGGGCTAGGGTTCGAATGGGTTTAATAAAATTACGGAAATTGCACGAAATAGGTTTTGTTTGCTTAATTAAAATTAAATACAAGGAGATGTTTTACAATTAAATAGAAGTACAAAGGCTAGATTTACGTGGGACACAAGCATCAATGAACGGTCTGGCGTGTCTAGGACAAGGTGTGAATCTGATGGAAGACAAAGCTAGCGTAGCGTCCTAGTTATTGAATAACGATAAAGTGCAACAATCAATTAAGGTCACCGTAAATTAAATAAAATTGATTACCATGCAATCATTTACTCATTAATTACAAAAAGACGAAAATATCCCTAATCCAAAAAGTGGGGGTGACAAAACTCAATACCTTGGTGAGATACCTTGATATCTCAAGGTATTGGGATACTCTCCAATACCCCTCTAACTACCCCTCTAGTTAGCTATCTAGGCTTATAAATATATTCCTAATTATTAATCTAGGCTAAAAAATATATATATATATATATATAGCACACACACACATATATATATATATATATATATATATATATATATATATATATATATATATATACACCTAGATATCTATATGCATATACATATATATTCACAACATATACACATACCTATACATACCTTACCTTACCTATACATATATATATAACTATATGTATATAGATATCTATATACTTAGATAGATATATATCTAATACCTAGCTATCTATCTATCCATCTAACTATTACCTATCTATCTATTGATCTACGTATCTATCTAACTACCTATTTAGTTATATATATATCTATCTATCTAGCTATTTACCTATCTATCTATCTAACAATCTAACTATCTATCTATCTAGCAATCTATCTATCTAGCTATCTATCTAACTAGATACCTATCTATTTATATCTAGATATCAACTACCTATCTATCTATCTAACTATCCATCTATTATCTATCTATGTATCCATCTACTTATATATCTATCTATCAATCTAGCTATCTATGTATTTATCTATGTATCTTATTTCTAGCTCAATATCTATCTATCTATGTATCTAGTTATCTATATATATATATACATATCTATCAATCAATATATATATATATATATATAGCCCTCTCTAAACCTCCCGCTACTAGCTCCCTGCTAGCCTCGCTGCGCGGCGTGCTCCACGCTAAGAAGCTGCTGCTGCTGCGCTGCTGCTGGAGCTGCTGCGCTGCGCTCGAGCGAACTGCTGCAGCGGCGCTGCGGCTGCTGCTGCCTGCTGTTCTGCTGCTGCGCTCGAGCGAACTGCTGCCGCGGCGTGCTGCCGCTCGAGCGAGCTGCTGCTGCCTGCTGTTCTGCTGCTGCGCTCGAGCGAACTGCTGCCGCGGTGTGCTGCCGCTCGATCGAGCTGCTGCCGCGGCACTGCCTCGCTCTGCTGGCTGCTACAGCGGCTGTGCGCTTCGCTGCCGCGGCCACACACACACACAAACGCACACACAATCACACACACACACGACCACACATATATATATATATATCTATATATATAAACATACATATATATATATATATACACACAACTCTCTATATATATATATATACACACACACTAACATATCTACTAACACACATACTTATGTATATAAATACACACACACACATATACAAACACATACATATATCTATATATATATATATATATATATATATATATATATATATATATATATATATATATAAACACATATCTATATATATATATACACACATATATCTATATATATATATACACACACTAATATATATATACATATACACACACACACTCAAACATATATATATATATATATATATATATATATATATATATATATATATATATATATATATATACACTCACTCACACACACACACTCTCACACACACTAACACACACTCTCACACACACACAACCACACACACAAATATACATATATATACACACGTACACACATACATATATATATACACACATACACAAACTCATATATATATATAAACACTCACTCACACTCACACACACACTCACCTACACATACACTAACACCAACGCACACTCACACAAACACTCACTAACACACTCACATATACATAAAAATACACATACATATATAAATATATATATAGAAACATACACACAAATATATATATACATATATATATATATATAAACACAACACACACACAATACACAACACAACGCACAACGCCCCACCAACGCACGTCCAACGACCCCGACACGCACAAACACATATAAATATATAAAATATAACCCGAGAACTCTAGCACACACTCTCCGATGCTAATCCAACGCGCACACAAGCCCAAAACTAGAAAACCACGCCGAAATGGCCGTTCGGTCATTTCGACGAACACGCGGTGTGCGGTTCGGAAAACCTCCTGAAACGCACACCAAACCAACTCGGAATCGGCCCAAAATTTACCCACGGGTTCTAAACGATGCCTAGATCCTAGAAAAATACTAACGTGTCAATTCTAGGTCCGTGGCAAAAACGCGCACGCACTTAGAACCGGCGACGACGAAAACCCCTAAAACGCCAGAAACGCCCGTTTCTTCGCGACACGGCTTCCCGTGTCCGAACGGAGACACGCACTAACCCTCAAGACATCCGACAACGTCTACCTAGGTCCGTCTAACCTAGGACATCACCCAAAATTGGGCCAATTTCGGATTCCACCCGAAATTGACATAAAACCTAGTGTTAAAGTCTCCAAATACAACCAAATTAGTTCCAACTTCCTCCCACGGGTAGCCTAAGGGTCTAGGAAGGTTCTAAACTATTAATTACACTATATAAGAGTAATTACAAGGGGAGAAATTAGGGTTTACCTCTTGGGAGTTGGAATCCCAAGCCAAAGTCTCCAAAAAGCTCCAAATCCACCACAACTAGCTTCCAAGCTCCCAATCCAAGCTCCAACACCAAATTTAAGCTCTACCTACCTAGGTTAGGGAAAAATGTAGGATTAGGGTTCACAACCATGGAGAATAGAAGAAGAAAGAAGAGGAAAAGGAGTACTTACTTGAAGTGGGAAGTAGAAAGGAAGAAGAAGAAGAAGTGGAGGAGAAGAAGAAGTGAAGAAGAAGTAGAAAATGGGGGGGCTGTGGTTTTTGGCTGCTGGTTTGGTCGGGTATGGGGATGTGGGAACCGGCCATGACATATAAAAGGGTTTCACTAATTCTCCAATGCCCAAAATGCCCTCCCCTAAATTGGTTTTGGGTTTCGGGTTCCAAAAGCACTCAAACTAACTCCAAATCTCTCCAACTAACCCACTAAAAATATAATAAATATTCTAAACCCAAAAATAAGTCTCACAAGGGTGTGGGCTAGGTCGGACATGGGTCCACTAGGGTCTGACATGGGTCCAGGCTAGCCAAAACCCTAAAACAATCAATAAAAATAATAATACAACCACTAATTAAATATAAATATAATTAATTATAAATAATACACAATTAACTAAATTAAAATAAAAAAAATACCCGGCTCTGGAAATGGGGTGGTGACACTTCCCTAAGAAATGAAAACTACAGTTTAGAAAAACTAGGTTATCACTTATAAAAATATACTAGGTTATCAATTATTAGCAAGATCAAAACTACCAGGTTAAGGCTAAGGTCACGAACCAATAGGCACGAGCTAAGGCAATACTAAAAATAGATAACTACGAAAACTTACGCGCATTAGCTACTCCACAAGTCTGCGCGTCCTCCAAAGTTATAGCAAAAGCTTGTCCGCGTCCTTGAGGTGTATTCCTCTGCTGCTGCTGGGCCTGCTGGAAGAGTGCTGATCTGCTTGATTGCTTTGTTGAGATGATTATCCTCCACCAACTGGTGTCACTTCATCGTCGTAGGTGACAACTGCAACTTGTGGTATTCTTGCGGGAGTCTCATTGCATGCTTGTGAATCCATTACTCTGCATCCAAAATAAACTATAAAAGGCGCACAGGGAAATCAAGGCAGGATGCAAGTCAAGGAATTAGTTCGAATCCGATATGGAGATCAAGAACGATTCAAGCAAGTGGATGTGTAAACACCCTGATTTTCAAAATAATTTTAATTTAATTTTTCCCGGATTTTTTCGGTATTTTTCTGGATGAAGAACCAAGGTAATTGTGATCAAAAGATTTTTAAATGTAGTTTATTAGTATTAAAATATTATGGAAATAATATTTTATGGTGTAAAATGGAAAATCGGACATAGGGTATTTTTCGGTGAATTTATTGGACTCCAGAGACGCGTTTAAAGCCTTAAAAACCATTGGAATTATAAACCCAAACTAAATTAAACCAAACCCAAAGTAAACCAAACTTGAACCAAACCGCTGCGTGAACCGAACCCAAACCAGCTTACTGGGTCGGGTCGGGTCGGATCTGAGCCAAACCCGACCCAGACTCGAAACCCATTTGGGAACCCTAGCTGCCGAGTTTACTGTTCACCCTATAAATCTCCGCCTCGACGTCTGGGCCAGCCTTCGGAAACCTAGCCGCCGCGCCGTCATCCCCTCCAACCTACCCCGTCTGAACCCTAGGCCGCCGGCAACTTCTCCCCAGACACCGCCGCTCCATCCACCGAGCCGACCCTTCCCGAGCGAGTCCGACGACCCCGCTGCCCTCGATCCCCGCCGAACCGACGACTCCTCCACCCGTTCTCCCCAATCGACGACTCCACCGGCTTCCCTAGCCGTCGTGCTCGTATCCCTCTGCTCAGCCGACGGGTCGCCCGTGCCGACCAGAGCAGCCCCTCTCCGGCGGTTCTCCGGCAACACCCTAGTCTGGACGCCAGGACACAGCAACTCGGTCCCAGCACACGAAGTTGACCCTCGGACACGTGGAATTCAGCATTCACGGAGCCCTGTTCAGGTACCATTTTCTCTCACCTCGTAATTTCGTTTTAGTTTTCGTCAGTTGCTACGCGTAGACTGTATAACCCTCTCGGTGCCCGTGCAACCCGCTCGGTGCATCGCGTCTTGTGGTGATCGCAAATCGCGATACAAAAACAGGAAAAATAACGCCCTTTTTTACCCCGGAACTGAGTGCGCCCCGCCAAACGGGATGACTTGGTCGCACGCGGTCTTTACCGAAACATGCGCGTCGTTGATACGAACGTGTGGGATTTTGCAGAAGTCGATTCGGATGTGCGTGCACACCGGAATCAACGTGTATCCGCGGACACCGTCCCGTATCCGTCATTTCTGGAACATGCTGTAACTTTGTGTACACACGTCGGATCGAGACGAAACTTATGCCATCGGACTCGTAGAAATACGCTGGTCCTGTGACCCAAGTTTGGTCCGATTCTGAGAACGTTGACAAAATCGCGTATCGTGGGCCCCACCGGCTCCACTTGATGGGCGATTTTGTGATCGGATCATCGGAATCCAATTCTGGAAGTTCCGTTGGGTTCGTATCATCGTTCCTGACTTGTAGACACGGAGTTTGAGGATTTTGGAGACAATTGACCCTGACACGCTTTTCGGTGCAAAGTGGCCCACATATGGAACCCACATTGGCCCGGAAATGTCATTTTTGCCCCTGTGTCCAAATTGGATGTAAGGACAGGCGTTTCTAGCTATTTGACATCTTCTGAGACGGTTGGTGATATTTATTACAGCTTTTGGAGGAGAACCCACATGATTCACTGATACCGGGACGACTATTGATATTCAAACATCAGGCAAGTGTACCTTGCCAAACTCTGCAGTATTGTTACATATTTTCCTTGCTTCATTATATTGTTGTGCATGCTTAACCTAGGACCGTGTGACGTACTTAGCGTCCGATTATTAGTCGGGTGCCAACACCGTACGCGGTGTTGTGTATTGTCATTTAGAGATGGATATTCGTGACACTTTATATTCTCGTACTTGTCATATCAAGTACCATATGACCCAGGACACTTGACACCATTCATGAGACAGGATCTTCCGAGATATTCGTGGTGATTCTGTATAGGATACAGGACTTGACAGAGATACTGTATTCATAGATACTTATGACTTGTTGCATTAGCTATGATCCCGTTTGACATGGACATGAGACGTTATGGTCATGATATGCGTGGTTACATTGGGTGGGGAGAGACACACAGGCTACAGGCTGTCTTCTATATATATCTATCTTCTACTATTGTGAGGCCGTAGACTCTCGTAGCAGAGCTAGGCACATTACGTGTTTATTACCGCTACCGGCTCCCCGACACAGAGCTTGTAGTGGCTCAGCCTGAGTACTCGTGTTGCTCTCACTTGCATCTTCACATAGATGGTTACTTACTTGCCCTGTTTATTTCATTATGCTCTGCACTGCTTATATTTTGGCTTGTATTATCTTGTACCTTGCTATGTCCCCTGAGGACCTGGATTCGGATTATGTCCCCAAGATTTGAGGACGAGATCTATCCCGAGGTATACAGGACCGCAGCAGGAGCTGACCCAGGAGATGTACCGACATCCGAGGATGAGGTGTTAGCCGAAGACTTTTCCTGAGCATCCATGTTCCCTGCTCAGTATTTATTTATTTATTTATTTCAGTCATTTATATTCTGGTCTGTTGAACCATTGTATCAGATTTTTATCGGGTTGTTCCCCGAAGTACTTTATTGAGACTAGCTGATGATTTACATTCCTTATTTATTCTGTGGATCATATTTTATATCTTGTGTGGATGAGATTAGTTGTGCCATGATTGTCTTAGACTTTGTTTTACAGCTTAAGTATGCCCTGATAGATCCATTAAATTGGGTTTGTCCATCGGTGCGTGCTGCTGGCCATTGCCACGTGTCTGGTCCCTCGTTATTTTGGGACTGGGGCGTGACATAGTTTTTGTGGTGGCCCATGCAGGTCTACGACTAAATTGTTCGGTTTCAACTTAGGAACTGAACCAGCCTGCCCTAAGGATAGGATAAGTTCTAGGATCTCATCCATTATTAAAACTATTATTGAACTCTATATCGAACTCGAAATTGTTACTTGATTTGCATCTTGTTTGACTCCTCTGAGCGTTCTTACAGTTTATCTTTTGGTTGCAGAGTAATGGATCCCCGGAACGGAGATGAGATCCCTTTGGACACACCATACGACGCTGTGGTTACTTATATAGACGGAGTGACCCCAGGGAATGGAGGACAAGCATCGCAGAGCGATCAAACCGGTCAGCCTAATCCAAGGTTTCGGAGAGATGATATCCCACCTCCACCACAGTTCACTCCCCAGATGCCAGTTTTCCCGCCCGGACAAGCCATGGACGGGCAACAGATGTTCCAGATGATGTATGCCATGATGTAGGCCCAGCAGCAGATTCAGCAAGAGGCCCATCGCCAGGAGGCAGAGTATCTGAGGACCAGCCTGGTATCCGCATTGGAGCAGGCAAATCCACCAACAAGGAGAACAGCGACGGGATCTATCACCGATTTCCGTCATCTCAAGCCTCGTACATTTTTGGGTAAAGAGGGGCCAACAGAAGTTCATGAATAGCTCACTAACATTCAGCACCAGTTGGAAGCCGCTGAACTTTCGAGAGAGAAGTGGATGACTGCAGTCAGAATACAGTTAACAGAAAATGTACATCACTGGTGGTTAGCAGAAGAAAGGAGGCTCGGACAGGACCGAGTCACATAGGAAGAGTTCTCCAGACTCTTCCAAGAGATGTACATTCCAGCAGTTGCACGATCGGAGCTCAGAGACAAGTTCAACCGCCTTATCCAAGGCAATATGAAAGTGGAAGAATACAACGCGGAATTTATTCGCCTAAGTCGCTTCGCTCCAACATTGATCTCAACGGAGGAAGAGAAAGCTCAGAAGTTCTTCGACGGACTGAAGTTCGAGCTCTAGAGATTGATTGGATCGGTCGCACCTACATCTTATACCGATGTCCTTGCAGCAGCACGACGCATGGAGCGCGTCACTAGAAGGGAGTCGAATCTGAAGAGGCCAAACACATCAGCACTATCCAAGACAGCACCTGGAGATTCCGCAAAACGATTCCAGAGAAAGTTGCGGCAATAGAGACTTGGCCTACACCCACATCAGTTGCAGAAGTGAGAAGTTTTCTCGGACTCGCGGGATATTACCGAAGGTTTTAGAAAATTTCTCGAGGATTGCAGAACCAATGACGAAGCTGACACACAAAGACCAGGAGTTTATATGGACAGAAGACTGCCAGAAGGCCTTCGAAGAATTGAAGAGAAGATTAACAACAGCACCTGTCTTGACTCTTCCTTCAGGGTCAGGAGGTTTTGTTGTTTACAGTGATGCATCAGGCAGTAGACTAGGATGTGTTTTGATGCAATATGGCAAAGTCATTGCTTATGCATCAAGACAGTTGAAGGTCCACGAGAAGAACTACCCAACATACGATCTGGAGTTACCAGCAGTTATATTTGCATTGAAGATTTGGAGGCACTATCTTTATGGTGAGAAGGTAGACATCTTTACAGATCACAAAAGTCTGAAGTATGTATATACTCAGAAGGAGCTTAACATGAGGCAGAGGCGTTGGCTTGAACTGATGGTAGACTTTGACATAGATCTGCAGTACCATCCGGGAAAGGCCAATGTTGTAGCAGACGCACTCAGCAGGAAGCCTACGGCTTATTTCTTGACGATGCAGCCCGAGTTATTGAGAGATCTATAGGAGCTTCAGATAGAGGTTGTTTTACCAGGACATAGTGGATTACTGGCTAATCTTGAAGTTAAGTCATCACTCGTGGAGAAGATTAAAGAGGCATTGCCCACCAATGCTAGATTTCGAAGACTGAAAGAGAGGACAGAAGCAGGCATGCAGACAGGACTTCGCATACACGAAGACGGAACATTGAGGTTTGGAAATCGCCTGTATGTTCCAAATGGAGAATTGAGACAGGAGTTAATGACTGAAGCACATAGCTCTATTTACTCGGTTCACCCAGGAGGAACCAAGATGTACCGAGACTTGAGACAGTATTATTGGTGGCATGGAATGATAAGGGAGATTGCAAGATTTGTGGCCAAATGCTTAGTCTGCCAGCAAGTAAAGGCCGAGCATCAGAGGACTGCAGGTATGCTACAGCCACTTCCTATACCAGAATGGAAGTGGGAGCACATCACGATAGATTTTGTCACAGGATTTCCGAGGAGCCCCAGTGGAAGAGATGCAGTATGGGTTATTGTGGATCGACTCACTAAATCGACGCACTTCTTGTCATTTAGAGTTGGACAGTCCACAGAGGTACTAGCCGACATGTATATGCGACAAATCGTCAAATTACATGGAGTGCCGATTAGTATTGTATCGGATCAAGATTCGAGATTTACATCTCACTTTTGGCGAAGCATGCAAGAGAGTCTGGGCACCAGACTAAAATTCAACACAACTTACCATCCACAGACAGATGGCCAATCGGAGTGCACCATTCAGATCTTGGAGGATATGTTGCGATCATGTATGCTAGACTTTGGAGGATCTTAGGAAGATCATTTGCACTTAGTGGAGTTCTCCTACAACAACAGTTATCAGGCCAGCATTCAGATGGCACCATTCGAGGCATTATACGGAAGGAAGTGCAGATCGCCTATATGTTGGAGTGACGTTGGTGAACGTCAAATACTGGGTCCAGAATTGGTAACGCAGACAGTAGAGAAGGTGAAACAGATTCAGAATCATCTTCGAGCGGCACAGGACAGACAGAAGCATTGGGCAGATACCCACAGGCGTCCCCTAGAGTTCAAAGAAGGAGAGCATGTATTCTTGAGGATCTCGCCCACTCGAGGTACTATTCGATTTGGGAGCAGAGGCAAGTTGAGCCCAAGGTATATTGGGCCATTTGACATTCTAGAGCGCGTTGGTGAGGTGGATTATCGTCTTGCATTACCTCCATCCTTAGAGGGAGTGCATGACGTATTCCACGTCTCACAGCTGCGAAGGTACGTGACCAACCCAAGTCACGGAGTCGATCATTCGGAGATCGCAGTGGGCCCAAGCTTGAGATAGGAAGAACAACCAGTTGGCATCCTCGACGTCAGTGAGAAGACATTGCAGGGACAGACAATCAGACTGGATCGTGTAGCATGGAAACATTATTCTCCTGGTGAATCGACTTGGGAACGAGAAGATAGTATGCGCCAGCGTTATCCCCACTTGTTCGAGAATGCAGTTGTAAACTAAGCAAGCTTGTAATCACCATAATCCTTTCTATAAATGGCTTATTCTTAGATTGCGAGGACGCAATCCTTTTAAGGAGGGAAGATTGTAAACACCCTGATTTTCAGAATAATTTTAATATAATTTTTCCCGGATTTTTTCGGTATTTTTCTGGATGAAGAACCAAGATAATTGTGATCAAAGGATTTTTAAATGGAGTTTATTAGTATTAAAATATTATGGAAATAATATTTTATGGTGTAAAATGGAAAACCGGACATAGGGTATTTTTCGGTGAATTTATTGGACTCCAGAGACGCGTTTAAAGCCTTAAAAACCATTGGAATTATAAACCCAAACTAAATTAAACCAAACCCAAAGTAAACCAAACTTGAACCAAACCGCTGCGTGAACCGAACCCAAACCAGCTTACTAGGTCGGGTCGGGTCGGATCCGAGCCAAACCCGACCTGGACCCGAAACCCATTTGGGAACCCTAGCTGCCGAGTTTACTGTTCACCCTATAAATCTCCGCCTCGACGTCTGGGCCAGCCTTCGAAAACCTAGCCGCCGCGCCGTCATCCCCTCCGACCTACCCCGTCTGAACCCTAGGCCGCCGGTAACTTCTTCCCAGACACCGCCGCTCCATCCACCGAGCCAACCCTTCCCGAGCGAGTCCGACGACCCCGCTGCCCTCGATCCCCATCGAACCGACGACTCCTCCACCCGTTCTCCCCAATCGACGACTCCACCGGCTTCCCTAGCCGTCGTGCTCGCATCCCTCTGCTCAGCCGACGGGTCGCCCCTGCCGACCAGAGCAGCCCCTCTCCGGCGGTTCTCCGGCAACACCCTAGTCTGGACGCCAGGACACAGCAACTCGGTCCCAGGACACGAAGTTGACCCTCGGACACGTGGAATTCAGCGTTCACGGAGCCCTATTCAGGTACCATTTTCTCTCATCTCGTAATTCCATTTTAGTTTTCGTCAGTTGCTACGCGTAGACAGTATTACCCTCTCGGTGTTCGTGCAACCCGCTCGGTGCATCGCGTCTGTGGTGATCGTAAATCGCGATCCAAAAACAGGAAAAACAACGCCCCGTTTCACCCCGAAACTGAGTTCGCCCCGCCAAACGGGACGACTTGGTCGCACGCGGTCTTTACTGAAACATGCGCGTCGTTGATACGGACGTGTGAGTTTTCGCAGAAGTCGATTCGGATGTGCGTGCACACCGGAATCAATGCGTATCCGCGGACACCGTCCCGTATCCGTCCTTTCTAGAACATGCTGTAATTTTGTGTACACACGTCGGATCGAGACGAAACTTGCGCCATCGGACTCGTAGCAATACGCTGGTCCTATGACCCAAGTTTGGTCCGATTCTGAGAACGTTGACAAAATCGCGTATCGTGGGCCCCACCGGCTCCACTTGACGGGCGATTTTGTGATCGGCTCATCGAAATCCAATTCTGGAAGTTCCGTTGGGTTCGTATCATCGTTCCTGACTTGTAGACACGGAGTTTGAATATTTTGGAGACCGCTGACCCTGATACGCTTTTCGGTGCAAAGTGGCCCACATATGGAACCCGCCTTGGCCTGGAAATGTCATTTTTGCCCCTGTGTCCAAATTGGACGTAAGGACAGGCGTTTCTAGCTATTTGACATCTTCTGAGACGGTTGGTGATATTTATTACAACTTTTGGAGGAGAACCCACATGATTCACTGATACCGGGACGACTGTTGATATTCAAACATCAGGCAAGTGTACCTTGCCAAACTCTGCAGTATTGTTACATATTTTCCTTGCTTCATTATATTGTTGTGCATGCTTAACCTAGGACCGTGTGACGTACTTAGCGTCCGATTATTAGTCGGGTGCCAACACCGTACGCGGTGTTGTGTATTGTCATTTAGAGATGGATATTCGTGACACTTTATATTCTCGTACTTGTCATATCAAGTACCATATGACCCAGGATACTTGACACCATTCATGAGACAGGATCTTTCGAGATATTCGTGGTGATTCTGTATAGGATACAGGACTTGACAGAGATACTGTATTCATAGATACTTATGACTTGTTGCATTAGCTATGATCCCGCTTGACATGGACATGAGACGTTATGGTCATGATATGCGTGGTTACATTGGGTGGGAAGAGACACACAGGCTACTGGCTGTCTTCTATATATATCTATCTTCTACTATTGTGAGGCCGTAGACTCTCGTAGCAGAGCTAGGCACATTACGTGTTTATTACCGCTACCGGCTCCCCGACACAGAGCTTGTAGTGGCTCAGCCTGAGTACTCGTGTTGCTCTCACTTGCATCTTCACATAGATGGTTACTTACTTGCCCTGTTTATTTCATTATGCTCTGCACTGCTTATATTTTGGCTTGTATTATCTTGTACCTTGCTATGTCCCCTGAGGACCTGGATTCAGATTATGTCCCCAGGATTTGAGGACGAGATCTATCCCGAGGTATACGGGACCGCAGCAGGAGCTGACCCAGGAGCTGTACCGACATCCGAGGGCGAGGTGTTAGCCGAAGATTTTTCCTGAGCATCCATGTTCCCTGCTCAGTATTTATTTATTTATTTATTTATTTCAGTCATTTATATTCTGGTCTGTTGAACCATTGTATCAGATTTTTATCCGGTTGTTCCCCGAAGTACTTTGTTGAGACTAGCTGATGATTTACATTCCTTATTTATTCTGTGGATCATATTTTATATCTTGTGTGGATGAGATTAGTTGTGCCATGATTGTCGTAGACTTTGTTTTACAGCTTAAGTATGCCCTGATGGGTCCATTAAATTGGGTTTGTCCATAGGTGCGTGCTGCTGGCCATTGCCACGTGTCTGGTCCCTCGGTATTTTGGGACTGGGGCGTGACAGGATGAGATCCTAAAAACCTATCCTACCCTTATTGCAGGCTTGCTCGGTCCCTAAGTTGAAACCGAACAATTTAGTCGTAGACCTGCATGGGCCACCACAAAAACCATGTCACGTCCCAGTCCCAAAATATCAAGGGACTAGATACGTGGCAATGGCCAGCAGCACACACTGATGGGCAAATCCAATTTAATGGACCCATCAGGATGTACTTAAGCTGTAATACAACAATAAGGGTGTAATATACTAATCTCATCCACATAAATGAATACAACAATATCAGAATCATAAAGCAAGATCAATCTTAATAAAACATAATTCGGGGAACAACCCGAGGATAAGTCTGATACAATAGTCAAGATACAAGAAATAAGATAACAACAGCAAATACTGAGTATGGAATAGACATATACTCAGAAGAAATCCTCGGCTATCACCTCGTCTTCTGGATCTGGTACTGCTCCAATGCCTGCTACTGTTCCTGCTTCTGCTCCTGCTAATGCTCCTGTCCCGTATACCTCGGGATAGATCTCGTCTGCTAATCCTGGGAACATAATCCGGATCCAGGTCCTCAGGGGACATAACAAGGTACAAAATAACTCAAGCCAAAATAAATGCAGTGCAACAATAAATGAACAATAGGGTAAACTATATAACCAACTAAGTAAAATACAAGATGTGAGCATCACTAAAACTCAGGCTGAGACCACTACAAGCTCAGTGTCGGGGAGCCGGTAGCAGTGATATCATGCAGTTGTCTAGCTCAGAGAGAGGCTACGATGTCGTCATAATATAATCAACCTGTAGAATGTGTGTCTCTTCCCACCCAATGTAATCATATGTCTCATGTCCACGACGTCTCATGTCCATGCCACGCAGGATTATAACTAATGCATCCAGTCATATAATATCTAAGCAAAAGAATATGTCATGAAACCTGTATCCTATACAGAATCACCATGAATATCTCAAGAAGATTCTGTCTCATGAATAGTGTCAGGTGTCCTGAGCCATGACGTACTTGATAATGCAAGCACGAAAAGTATAGGGTCTCGGTATCCATGTCTAGGTGACGTTACACAACGCCGAGTACGGTGTTGGCACCCGAATATTATTCGGACGCTAAGTAAGTCACACGGTCCTAGGTTAAGCATATACAACATATGAATAAATCAAGACAATAATATGAAGCAGGTACTGCAAGTTTTGGCAAGGTACACTTGCCTGGGGTTCTGACTCCAACTGTAGCTCTGGTAGCAGCGGGATTTATAGGTAGTCCTCCGGTTGCTGAAATAGACATCACCATCAGATTCAGAAAATAGTAAATAGCTAAAAATGCCTGTCCTTGAGTCCAATTTAGACACAGGGGCAAAAATGACAGTTTCTGGTCAAAGCGGGGTCCACAAGTGGGCCGCTTCGCACCGAAAAATGTGTTAGAGACAATGGTCTCTAAATTCGTCAAACTTAGTGTCAACAGGTCCAGAACGATGATACGAACCCAATGGAACTTCCAGAACAAGATTCCGATGAGTCGATCACAAAATCGTCCGTCAAGTGGAGCCACGGGGCCCACGATACGCAATTTTGTCAACGTTCTCAGAATCGAACCAAACTTGGGTTACAGGACCAGCGTATTGCTACGAGTCCGATGGTGCAAGTTTTGTTTCGATCTGACGTGTGTACACAAAGTTACAACTAGTTCTAGAACAGGACCGATACGGGGCGTTGTCGACGGATACGCGTTGACTCCGGTGTGCACGCACATCCAAATTAACTTTTGCGAAATTTCACACGTCCCTATCAACGGCGCGCACCTTTCGGTGAAGTCCACACACGACCAAGTCGTCCCGTTTGGCGGGACGCACTCAGTTCTGGGGAAAACTAGGGTATTATTTTCCTGTTTTTGGATCGCAGTTCGCGATCGCCACAGGACGCGACACACCGAGCGGGTTGTACGGGCATCGAGAGGGAAAATGGCAGCGGAGGAACTCGCCGGATCGAGGGGGTTTTATAGGAGAGGGCTCGGCGGTTACAGGGAGGAGAAGACGACGGGCGGCGGTTGCGGAGGCGAAGCGGCGGAGGCGCTCGACGGTTACGCGGCGGTTACGGGAGGTTGAGCGGCTGGGGGAGGAGAAGGGTTTTCGGGTTAGTGGATTCGGGTTGGGCGGATGGGATCCGACCCGATCCTATGGGCATGGGTGCGGGTTCGGGTCCGGGTTTCAGGTCGGGTTTAGATCCGACCCGACCCGCTAAGGTTAGGTTCGGTTCAGTTAGACCGGTCTGGGTTGGTTTGGTTCACTAAACCGGTTGGTTCAGGAATAAACCGGGTTTATTTTGGTTGAAAAAATTAATTAGTTTTTAGGTCTTTAAAAATATTTTCGGGGTCCAATAAATTCCAGAAAAATTATCCTATGTCTATTATTTCATTTTACACCCGAAAGTATTATTCTCATAATATTTTAATATTAATTAAAATTACTTAAAAATTATTTAATTACAAAATACCATAGTTTTAATTAATTAAAAATCCCAAAAAATTCCAGAAAAATTGTGAAAAATTAATTTTAAAATTCTTGAAAAATCAGGGGGTTTACAAAATGTCAATGCATAGCCACATGAGAATTTCCTTAAAATTTCTTACAAAGTATGGGCACGCTAGATACGAATCCATGGAAGTCAAATCTGGATTAACCCGAGCGTGCTGGGGAAACAATATATATTTATAATATCATGCGTTCAGGAATTTGGAGGCATTCTCAATGCACAACCCAAATATAATCACTTAACACATGACACAATATGTCGTACCTCAGTGCACATTAAATTATGGACAAATATCAGACAATAATGGTATCAGCACGGATACAGTATTCGAGTCCAATTACCAATTATACATTGGGTCACGAAAGAACAAGAAATATTCAATCAAACAAGCAAGGCCGCATGGGTTTCTAGGCCGCATGGGAAGTCGAGGCCGCATATGAAGTCAGACCGCATGAAAAGTCCTGGCAGCATATGGAGTCAGGCCGCATGCTCAAGGTTAAAGTATACTCCTTGGGAAAAATATTGAAGTGACGGGCAATGAATGAAGTGTCAGTGATGTGACATAAAGTGATTGATGTGACAAGCTATAAAGTGTGTCAAAGACAAAAGACAAAAGACAAATAACATAGAAATATGTGCCATGGTTCAGAGTCTGCGTCCAAGGAAATGGTGGCCGCATACTCTCCAATATCGCATAAGTGTCGGTGTCGCATGGAGTTCGATGCCGCATGAAGGTCTCTTGGACTAAGAGAATTTCTCATTCGTTCAGCGAGTGAAAACACAAGATGTTCAAGTACAGTTGTATAAATAAGCAGTCATGCGTCCAATAAGATGGACTCATGCTGGTTAATATGCGGCAAGAGTTCATGTCACATAACCCTCTCGGGTAGCATAGCACTCTCAGCCGCATAGCTCACTGACCGCATAAAGACTTCGTCTTCTCCAAACAGCAGGTTCGGCCATGGCAAAAGCTCCAAAAACTAAAATCTTGTTTTGTCCATAAAATTCTCATTTTAAGTCCAAATCGGATGAACCAAAAGCAAAAAATGCTCTAAATTGAAGGCTCTATCATGAAGCAAAAACTGATTTTCTAAAATATATGTTTAATAGATCAAAACCTAGAAAATTCATAAAATCCATAAAACCCTTAGTTTAGAAATGCAGATCTACTCAAAACCGTCCATCAAAACAAAAAACTCTAATAACTGAAAGTGCTAAGAAACACATAATAAACATAATGGAACAACAATATAGATGGTTTCTCCATTTCTCATGCAAGGTGTACTTTGCTATGTAAATGGAAAGAGAAAACTAAAGAGAGAGGAAGAAAATGAAGAAGTGAAGAAAGAGAGAAAATGTTGGGTTATATATGGTAGTGTTGAGGGTTGAACTAAAGGTTCTCATGACTTGAACCGGTTTTTGGCCTAATTAAATCAACTTTCAGAAAGTTTTGGAGCTTTCGTTTGCCATAACCTAGCTAGAGATTACACTAGAGTCGAGGTCTTGATAGTTTTACTTCTTCAAGTAGTTCATATTTGTTAGAACTTTGGCTTTATATAGTTCGAAGCGAACCATATTAGCTTTCGGAGGCTTCGTCCTTGAATCCCCACAGGAATGTTGCCCCCAAAACCCTTCCTGTTGACTGGTCATCGAAAACCTCGAAATCCTATTCGTGGGCCATAGATATCATGGATCGTTCAGAGAAATCATTGAGCTAACGCGTCTTTGGTCCATAATAATTTTTTTATTTGCATAAGGTTCTCATGACTGGTCATTAATATCACAAGACCTATGGACATGGTGTATCAAGGGGTTCCTTCCTTGTTGGTGATTATGCTATGATGTTGTTTATTTTATTTTATTATTAAATTTTTTTTTTTTGGGCGTGTTTGGAGTGAAAGAAATCAAAGAATCTTTGTGGATCCGAATTCTTATATAATATCATGCTTCTACATATGCATCTAACCGGTCGCCACTTTTTGTTGTTGTTTTTATATTGACTAGTAAATTTACTTACAACGTACGTAAAATAATATATATTTTTTAATATTAATATAAAATTATTTAAATATTTAAAAATTTAAAAATTTAAATATATTCAAATTAAGATTTATTATATATATTTTTATATTTTAATTAAATTTTTTTATATATTAATTATAATTTGTTATGGATATATTTTTATTTTTCGTAAAAATATCTTGAAAATGATTAGCCGTCTAAGTGTATATATCCTCACGTAATTTAAAATTAAAAATAAATAAATTTAACAAATTGTTTAACTACTTAATATAATCTAATTATAAACAAGCATCTCTTCTAACTCATGTGGTTAATGTGGAAGGTATTCTGCTTGGTTAGTTAGGTTCCAATCCATGAAGTGTTAATTATAAAAAATTTAATTTTTTTTCATAATTTTACGTAACATTAATTTTTTTAAATAATTTATTGATGATATATATACGATTTAGACGACTCAATTTTAAACCATTTTTAAGCTACTTATATTAGTAGAGATGAATTTATTGACCTACTATGAATGAAATTTAATTGGAATTTTCTTTATCCCACCCTTTGTTGTTGTGGGAGTTAATTTTCCGCATAGTTTATGTAAACTTGATTATTCTTGGTGGCCAAAATGTAATTATTGAATTAGGAAAAAAATTGGTGAATCTCAACGTTAGTGACCAGTGAGTTGAGTGCTAATTTTAACTTGCTTCGTCTGTGAGTTTGATCTCCCCAAAGTTAATGGCATTACCTCATGTCTCGTTCACATGCATGAGAAGCAGGTCTCTTTTCGAACTTTGTGTTAGCAATGTTATATTAGTTTTAGCGGTGCCTTACGAATCGAGGGGGAGCACTGACGTGGCGGTGCCTTACGAACCGGTGGGAGGAGGGTGCTGACGTGACGGCCTTCCATTAGAGGTTGGTGGGATCCGGTGCTAGCAGAAAAGACTGAGTCAATAGGAAACCGTTATGCCATTGTCAATTTATCACACGATTTTTCACTCGGTTCTTTCGTCATGCTTTTTCGTATTAGTTTTGGGATTTGAGTTGGCATAATAATTCTCACTTTTATAGTTTTGTATTTTGTAAACTATGGTTTCTTTATAATATTTTCTTATGAAAAAAGCAGTTAACCCACAAATATGTTCTATAAAGTTGTTTATGTTTATTTTGTATTTGAATGTAAAGAAGAGTTATTTTCAAAACCTGCTGTTTTAACCTATTGTGTAATATCTAAAAACAGCCTTTTAAGTTTCTCTAAAGCCCCGTTGTCTTCATTTTCAATATTTTAGCAACAAATTTATTTTGTAAAATAACATATAACTTTTGAGATGAGCCCTTTTAGCATATAATTACTAGACATGTCAAATAAACAATAGTTTTTGACAACAACTTATAACGGCTCTTATTACCAACTTTTAATATACTTTCAGTCTCCAACAATTCAAAAATAAAAAACCATCCTTAAATAGAAGAGATGGCTAAGACAAATGCAATTTTCATACACTTTGTAAGTAACATTTGAACTATGCATGTCTAGAATAGGGCTGCAAATGAGCAAATTCGTTCGCGAGCTGTTTGAAGCTCGGTTCGATAAAAGCTCGTTTGAGCTCGATTCGTTTAGTAAACAAGTCGAGCTCAATTTTCATTTTCGAACTCGTTTAATAAACGAGCCAAGTTTAAGTTGAGAAGTACTCGGCTCGTTTGAGCTCACAAGCTGGCTTGTTTATGAGCTTGTGAGCTGACTCGAAAGTTGGCTTGTTTAGAAGCTCGTTTGGAGTTCGTTGCTGGCAGTCTACCAATTTATTTTGTTATTTAAATTTTAATTTGTTCTTTGTTGAATTCTAATTTATGTATGGTTGTTAACAATATGGTTGTGTGCATTATATATTTATTTGTCCTTAATAATTGATATTAAGGAACTTTTAATTAAATTTTTATAAATAATTAATTGTTAATATTACATTCACTTAAATTCATGCCTAACTAGCTTGAAATTGAGCTGGTTAAGCTTGAAATCAAACTTAATGAGCTTGAAATAAAGCTGAACAAACTTGATTTTGAGCTTATTAAATTTGTTATCAAGTTTGAATCAAGCTTGCTTACCAAGTCAAATTTGAGCTCAAACCAAGCCAAGCTCAAGCAGCAAGCTCGATTAATTCTAGTCAAGCTGTGCTCAAGCTTATAAAAGCTTGGATCGATTTGGCTCATTTGCAGCCCTAGTCTAGAATATGTATTGTAAGTAGACCATACGATGGAATCATGTAAGCTTGTCCTGTACTCAGTACAGTACATGATTTCAACATAAGGATGTAACAAATGGTGAATCCGTCTCACTGAATAATTTAAAACTTGAATAATATATTGGAAAGTTTTCACATTCTTCTGTTTAATTAGTTGTGGGGAATCTAATTTCAATGTCAATGCAGTTTCAGCAAACTTTATAAACAAATAGTCTAAAGTTAAAACTGGTGTGAATTGTTGGAGAGATCTGCATCAGTTCTAGTCTCAACGTAAGTAAATAATAATAATAATAATAATAATAATAATAATAATAATAATGTATGCTTTCACAAGACAAGCACTAAACATAAACCATGAACCATCTTTTAATTTGTAGGCTGCTCGCATTATGAATAGATTAGAGATATTGATGTGATTCCTTGCTTCCGTCTAGAACCTGTTATGCTAATTGATATCAACATTGTGTTGGAACGAAAGTGCGAAAATCGTTCTCCAAATCAGAGAATAACGGTAAGAGAATCGAACAAAATGCATAAATCAAAAATGCCAAACATAAATCGCAGACACAGAAATTTTTGACGTGAAAAATTTTGCGAAAAAAATTACAGGACGATCGGAGTCAAACCCTGAAAAGCATCAACTAATGGAATAAGAAATACATCGACTTCTCACCGATCCAAATGGATCACCACAACTCTTTTAGAACATAAAATAGATTATAACCACACAAAAAAAGACAACGAAAAATATCCGAAACTAAATAACATAATCAAAAAAATTCGACAAAAAAAATTACTAAAAAAAATTACAGGTCTCTTTTTTGATCAATTCGACAAAAAAAAATAATCAAAAAAAGACCAATCAATAAGGATGTAATAGCATAGCAAGAATGTAAAAAAAGAATACTTATCTATCGCATATATATCAATCGACAATGTGACTATTATTTTATTTAATTTTAAAATTAATAAAAAATAACATAAAAAATACTTAAAATTATGTCCAAATGTGTAAAATATTTCTTCTAAAATGTTAATAGTTTATTTTTAATTATTTACTTTTCGATACCGAAAAATTCGATATTCAGATTCGATACAGTCGACCTCGATATCGATATTGAGAACCTTCACAATGAACCTATTACCGGATCACACTAAAAATAAACTCGGATCCTGATCATTTCTCTTGTCCGATCAATCCCAAATATAGATATGACATAAGGACATAGGACAAAATGCAACTATACAATTTGATGTGGAATTTTCTTTTTCTTTTTGAAGAATTATTCATAATCTTGTTTTATTGGAGCCAAGCTGAGAGAGTGCATGCATGCATGAATTGTGTAGCCTACAATGCTCAAGCAAATATTTAATTATATTAAGTACCTAAACCAAACAAATAATTTAAGCGATACAAACAATAGCCAAAAAAAAATACCAACAGTAGAAACAACACAAAAATACGATGAGTTAATAATTATAGAACTTTACGCGTTTCATATTGTAAATAACGCCGCCAGACTGAGATATCTACAACTAAAAAAAGAAAAGAAAAGATTAACATTATGATTTTTTTTTTTTGTTCACGACAATCTAATATTGTAAATAACTTCTTGAAGTAGCTATGTATTGTATAACAAAGTTAAGATCGAAAGGAATGCACATGGATCGATATGCATAGCCAACATTTTATTTCAATATATATGCTTAAGAGTACAATATTAATTTATTTGTTATATATATATATATATATATATATATATATATATATATATATATTATCTATTCGAGACTAGGGCTGTGAAACGATTCAAATAGTTCATGTTCGGTTCGCGTTCGGCTATAATTGAGACACAAGATACCGTTTCATTATCTCAAGCTTAAAATAAAATGTTAAAAGTTTCAAGAAAGAGAGACAAAAAAGGGGTCTCTTCCTCGTTTATCAAGAAGGATTCATCCCGTTGTCGATCGTTCTCGGTAGAGGAGTCCCAGGAAATAAAGATGAAGTATTTGAATCATATATATAGTAGTCTTGAGAAAGCTAAGATATGTAAATGTAGACGGTGGAAATGGCATAAGAAGATGAGGTGCATCATAATAAGGAAGATGCTTAAAGAAGGATACGTGACAAAGAAGCATTTACAAGAGTTCTCTGCATTGAACGTACTCCTAATGGCTACTATATCACAAAGGAACCCCAAATATTAAGAAGTGGAAACTGATTTAGAATGGTGTATTCACGGTTAAGTCCATGTCTCCTGTTTAACTCAACTTAGATCTATTTGGCCTCCTAACCACCCCCCCCCCCCCCCCCCCCCCACAAAAAAAAAAAAAAAGGTCGTGATGTTGCCTGTTGTTCAAATAAGTGGTTGCCTATTGAGAATCTCAAGAGAAATCTTGCTAACATATGTATTGTTACAAGTAATCCAACATGAGATATTGGAACCAATGCATTATTACGGTGCATATATATATATATATATATAAACAAGATTCAAGGATTCACTACTAAAATATGAGAAAATAACAACGTTTTTAGTGACGTTACTTACTGACGTCGCTATCATTTATGAATTTAGCGACGCCAGAAAGTAACATCGCAGAACGTCGTTGTTAGTGACTGTCCGCGATCCTTAGAGACTAAAAAAATATATTACGAAAGCAGATGTCGCCAGATGTCGTAAAACGTTACTATTATTTTTATTATAGCGACGTTATCTTCTATACGTTGCTAAATATAATAAAATCTGTAACGTTTAGCAACGTCATATTCAATACGTCGCTAAAATATTTTCATATAAGTTTACAGAGCGATTTTATATCTCCTCATCCCAAAAAAATTTAAACCCGATTTTCCCCCTATTTCCCCACACGACCCCTCTGGCGTCGACCGTTCTCCCCCATCGACCCCCTCCAGCTCCGACGGTGCTCCTCCCGGGACCCCCTCCGGCTCCGACGGTAAACCCTAATCCTCTCTTGTCACGTCCCGATTCCGTAAAATCGATGGGACGTCCCCCGAGCGTGACCGCCGTGCGAGCCTGGGGTTACGCCCGCACAAGGCTTTATTATTTTGCATAACGAGCACATATTCAGAGTACGCAGATAAATTGAAACACAGATTTAAAACATAAAAAAGTTCTTTTATTGATAATGAACATCTATTACAAACTCTTGAACGAGTCAGCTAATTGCCGCACGGGCTTATAAAAGTGTTGACTCAAAATGAGATAGCAATCCTGTACATTACATCCCTTTACTAAACTTCAAAATGATAAAGGCCTCCGGACGGGATGACGGCCTTTCCATGGAGCTGCATTATGTATTGAGTTGCAAGCTCCTTTCTTCAAGTACTTCAAAATGCGGCATGATCAAGATGCACCTACTGTTGGAATGGATCGGGAAAACAGCTTCTGTTCCTCGCTCGGTTCTCCTTAGTGAGGGAAACATGTTTCAACGAGGGTAAGTATGTCAAAATATACTGGTGAAGGCAAGCTAACCCAACTATACCAATCAACACGTTGTTTTAATGAAGCATGCATGTTATTTGTTGTCTTTCTATCTTACCTTAATTTATTTACAAGTAAGCAGCATATAGAATTTACTGAAATAAACTTGCCACCGTTCGGTGACTTTTACCTGTCCGTCTGAACGACCTGCACAATACTTACCATGCCTTCCCTGCCACGAAGACAAAAGTTAGTTTGCAACATGTTTAAATACACGTTGGGATCACTGGCTAGAAGCCATAATGGACGAGTTATAGTCGTTGAACGAGGATGGTATACAACAAAGCACGTGAGTTGCTACACGACATCCCGTTCGCACGTGAGACTATCGTGAAGTTTCGCCCGGATCAGATCGGTACCAGTGCCCCAGCAACCGTCCGCAGGAACCATTGACCTTGTGCACAAGTTGTCCATGATCAATCATTCATAATACGTTAAACATTCATGCAGTTGAGGCAAAACGAGTACAAGACAAGTAGCATTTGCATGATTCATTTTGTATAGCCTCCCTGACAGTTTATTGCATAACAAGTATATTCCATACTTAGCACAATTATATAAGAAGATGCATTCTAACTATAATTGAAGCATATGATGAATATTTGAATGAACTAGCATGCAATAGATAACCGTTCACAAGTTTAGTTAACAAGCAATAATAGTCCAAGTCTATTCCCATTTTATCTTGACATCTTTTTAGTTATTACTTGGTATCGTCTGATCGGGGCAAACAAGAATACAAGATTTATAGATTGTGAAGACTTGGAAGAAGGGCTAGCAAATCGGGATGGTAGCCACTCACTTAGTTGGTTGGAAGGGAGAAGGAAAGAGGCGCTTCAAGACTCCGCTCGTAAGCCGCCTACTGCTCGTTCACCTGCATCACGAATAGCTTGATCAATACCTCTTCCACTCTTTCCAATCTCGAAATTGAAGTGTAGTTCAATGAACGAAAATAATGAAATCCATCGAAACCGTTCAAGAAAAATAAGCAAATCCGAAAACCAACTTAAAGCACGAAAGCAACAAGCGACATCGAAATCTAAGGCAACAAGGATGCAGCGGAGAGGTCCCTCCTGACTCTGCCGCTAAGTCGATCCCGGGGGCACGGTCCACTGAATATGAGAATCGATTCCGAATAAGCAAATCCATAACGAGGACGAGTTCTTGTTTCAATCTATCCCGATCGAACGATACCATCTTGTATTTCTTAGCCGCGTATCCCGATTAGGGAAAATAGGGTGCCACATCTCTCTCTCTCTCTCTCTCAATATGTCACGCCCCAGTCCCAAAAATACGTAGGACTAGGACACGTAAGCATGCCAGCCGCATGGATATGGCAACTCCAATATATGGAAACCAAATCCACACGTACGCTGTAATATGAAAATCAATCCACAAGTGGTATAAACATATGTCACAAGTCATAGGGTATAATCTAAATCTCATCCACAGAAAATCAATATAAACGACTAACCAGCATCTATATAACTAGATCTCAACATAAATATCTAAGGATGATAGTTGGATGGAAACAAATCCACTACCAACTTGAATGTAAGAGCAAATATTAAAGTAAGTACAACACAACAACACCATATAAGAACACCATCTAGCAATCACGGGCTCGAAGAGAGGACATCCACGAAACATATATAGCCATCCGATCTGTGCTCCTGCAAATACTCAAGAATAGATACACCTGGCAGAGGACCAGGTCCTCAGAGGGACGTAACAAGATACAGAAAATACGAGCCAACTTGAATACAGTAAACATGCATATAATTTGAAAATAAATAAGTACGCTGTACAAGACAATCTATATGAATGCAAATGAGGATAACTTTTCGACGTATGGGCAAGGGTAGTCTACTCGATCTAAGCCTCACAACTCACACACCCGTCTAGAACATCAGAAATCGACATACCTCTGGGGTAGCGACCAGCGCGACTCTACAGAAATTGACATACCTCTGGGGTAACGACCAGCGCGACACACGCTCGTAGTGCGAACTATATACTACGGTTTACGAGAGTGGTTAAAAGCCCATACGCCTAATGATTGTCCTCTCATGATACTAAGTGCCATGTGTGTGTCAACATATCTAATATATAGTAATGACTGGAAAGGAACTACACATGCAATAAATAAACAGAAATACAATAAATATACAGAAATATACTAAGCATGTAAAATATTGTAAATAATTTGACAAGGTATCTTGCCTGGCAAGAAGGCTACAAAATGTAGTGTCCCAATGTCAACACCAAGAGCCAGAAGCTACGGCCTCAGAATGAACGTCTCCGGATGCTGAAATAAACATCACCAACGTTCCCAGAATAAGCAAAATAGCTAAAAAGCACTTCCCTTTCGTCCAATTTGGACACAGGGGCAAAACGGTAATTTCGGTCAAAAGTGGGGTCCACGTGTGGCCCACTTTGCACCGAAAAGTGTGCCAAGGATAACAGTCTCTAAATGGAACAAACTATAGGTCAAACAATTCTAAATGTCAATACGAACCCAACGGTATGTCCAAATGTGGATTCCGATGGGCCGAACTCAATTTTGTCCAAAAAGTCAACTATGGGGCCCGCCAATTGGCGATTTGGTCAACCGTCTCAGAATTGCGTGAAAATTGGGTCACAGGACCAGCGCGTTACCACGAGTCCAGTAGCGCAAGTTTTGTCGTAATCTGACTAGCGTGCACAAAATATGTGCGAGTTCCACAAAAATTGCGACACGGTGTGTGTCCGCGGATACGGCCTGATTTCGGCGCGCACATGCGTTAGAATCAGTCCCCACGAATTTTCACGTGTCCAGTTATGCTGCGTACACCATTCAGTACACTTGGCACACGGCGGGGCGGTCCCGTTTGGCGGGGGGCGCTCCGTTTTCCAACTTTTGGAAATCTGGAAAAAGTGGGTGCGCGCAGTTTTATGACGCATTAAACTATGTCCACAGCAACTAATAGCATAGGGTTATTTTACAGAAAATAAACTAGGTCAGGTATTCTACAGGTATAAAAAAGAATCACCGAATTCGGATCTCTGTGGTGGGAGATACGAACTCGGTAATATGGGTGGTCATTCTGGAATTCTGCGATTTCAGAATTCTATCTGCTCGCGCCGACATGGGCGCTGTTTTTCACCTAAGGGCACACGTTTTCCGAGGTTGGCTATAAAACAAATATTGGAGAGGGTTAAGGGATGATCATACCGATGAAAGCGGAACAGCGTTTGGTCGAGCGAGTCGACGGGAAATCACTCCGGAGCGAAGGTGCCTCGAGTGGGATTCTGCAGGGCGCGAGGTCGGAGTCGACGGGATGGTTGGATGGCTTGGTGGGGCTTCTCTGGCTGCGGTGACGGCTCTAGATGGAAAGAAGAGGTCTGGAGATTTAGATTAGGGTTTGAGATATATATATATATATATATATATATATATATATATATATATATATATATATATATATATATATATATATATAATATAGGAAGAGAGAGGAATAGGTTGGTTCGGGCTCGGCCACAGGGGGTGAAGGGTCGGCTCTCTGGGTGTGAATTTTCTAACGTGTTGCAAGCGGCAACAGCAAGTTAGTTGCTGGGATAGCATATTCCTAAGTTGCAAAGTATACTAAGTAGTAGTAGTAGTATTACTATTATTATTATATTATTATTAGTTAATAGATTCTTATTAATTCTTTTACTTTCTTTCTTTTTCTTTTCTAAATATATATATACATATATATTTGTGTATACATATATATTATATATATATACTCATAAGAAAATTCATGGATTAGAATAATGCACATTGTTAGGCTAGCAACTGCTCAAGGGGGCTCCTACATGGAATAAATTCCGAAAAATTCCTGATGGTCCCATAAGTAATCTAAGTGTCCGAACACCTAAAATAAAAATTATTAAAAATCTATTTCTCCTATTTAGCTCTAATTACTATAATTTAATTAATAATTAATAAATAAAAAGGGTATATACGATTTTTAGGAAGGGGTTTTACATTCTACCCAACTTATAAAAATTTCGTCCTCGAAATTAAAATTAAGCCACGATAGAATGTCAAGAATGGTATAAGATTTGCATCGTTTAAAATACAAGGCTAGGTTTAAAGGGGTGGGCGATGTTGCACGTTGCACATCCCGAAAAATTATGGAAAAAATCCATATGAGCGAAAAATAGGTTTCTTCATGTGTCATGTCCAATGGTGTGGACACATAAATGCTCTTTTGCATAAAAGCGTCCAACAATTGGAAAATTGCACAAAGATGAGAATTGGATGATGGGCATGTCTAGGATAAGGGTGTAGAATTTGTAGGAAGGCAGTGGCTAGTGTAGTGCTCCAATTATCGGAGCACGATAAGGGGCACTAAGTGATACAATATTGCAAAATTAAATAAAAATACTGTGTTCTACTCCTAACTGGATTCAAGCTAACCTTAGTCTCACTAACTCAGCCAAGTAGGTCAAATTTTTGGGTGAGGGGTTCACAATCTGCCGAACTTAAAATTTTTCATCTACCACCTAAGGCCATACATCTAGAAAAACTATTGCTCAAATTATTAAATCATGATTTTTAATCCTCAAAGGTTTAACACCAAACATATCACCTATGATATGCCCTTAACCAATTATAAAAGAGAGTCACTAAGTCATGTGTTTAGCCTTAGGACATGAACCTCTAAATTCTACCGTCTGAATTAACACTGTTGTCTACTGCTAGCATACAATTTATGTTATCTTCTTATGCAAGTCTAAAGTCGGTGTCATTTGGTTATACTTCACCAATGGGTTAAGAGGACTGTGTGAAACTAGGTGGTGAGGTATACTACCCAACTTAAAACAATTTAACTGCTATTGTATTGCCTTAAGGATACCGTAGAAGCTCCTATTAATGTCTACAAAAAGGGGTCTTGGTACTTTATTGGGGTATCCTCTTCTATTACATAGGTCATGGTCATCTTACCTCTTAGTTGTAGTGCTTATAGAACAAGTGTCAATAGTAAAGATAGAAAGGTTACTAGCCCTCAAGTGAGAGAGGAGATAACTTATGTGGAGATATGGGTTCAATTACGTGATTTAAAACTAAGTTGTAACCATAAAATTATAATCTAAATGAACAGCTCAACTATCAAATTCTTGCTACTAAGCACATAATTTCAAAATTCAAGATTACAACTATAATTCTAGGAAACTATATATCATATCATAAAAGAATTCATTTGGCCTACAATCAGAAGTGTCAGAGGGCACGAGTTGAAAGATGAAGAATAGAAGAACATGATTAGTCGTCGCACAAATAGCGAGTGCTAGGGTTTCAGGGAAACAAATATATGAAATAAAATAGAGAGGCTATAGATAATGTCAAGGTTTCCTAAGGGGAGATGCTACGCTACTCTCTGTGTTTGCGGTATGTTCAAGAAACTACTATATTCAATGCTCTTGGCTTCCTAAAGTGTTGTCTACTAATAATAAGACAATGATCTAAGTTTATAGTTCTAATATTATCTAACTATGAAGGTTAGTTCAGTCCAAATATTAAGTTTTGGTTTTCTATTGGTTCCTCAATACTAGGGTCAACAATATGGTCAAACTTCTAACTAACTCTAGTAGTGTCTATACTACTCTCAAGTCTTCTTAATACATCAAGGGGTAAGGGTATAACAATCTAAAGATAAGAAATTCTAGGTTCACTAGATATTCTAAACTTAGTGGTGTGTCTATATTCTCGTTGTATTCTTAATAGGTGTGCTACTCTAATTATCATCCTAATAACAGGGGTTCTTATATTCTAGCAAAAGGCTATATATACTCAAGGAACTTATTAGGGAAGTACAGGAATCAAGCAGGATACAATTGTTCGAATAGAACAGAGAGGAGGAAGATGAATCATAGTCAATTGTGGATGAGATCCTATACTCTAGTCCTAGGTGCAGGCTTGCTCGGTACAGTAACGTAACCGAGACAATATGCTCTCGACCTGCATGGGCCACCACACAATGCGACCCCTGCGACCCCCTCTGGCGTCGATCGTTTGAGAGTTAGGATTCCGACCGTGCTTACCCTGTGACCCATCCGACCCGACCCCGACCCTGACCCCCTCGATCAGGTAACCCTAACCCCCTATTGCCGACACGACACATACACACTAACACAGATACACTAACACGACACACACACACGCTGACACAGACACTGACACGACACACACGTTCTGTAATATATATATATATATATATATATATATATATATGTGTGTGTGTGTGTGTGTGTGTGTGTGTGTGTGTGTGTGTGTGTGTGTGTGTGTGCGTGCGCGCGGCCGAAGGCAAGCCTTGATTTTATATATATGTGTATAACATGTTTGTTAAAAAATCTCTTACATGGATTTTTGAGTTGGAAACTCTTACTTGTACTTATTGTGTTTGGGTATGGGTAGTACCTTGTGTGTGTGTGTCAAGTGTCAAGTATTCTCTTTATAGTTTATAATTAAGTTTAATACACCAACTTCAATACTCCAAAACATAACAACTTATATTGATATAAATTTGGGTATGTATTTTAGTCAAGATATTGTGTTTGGGTATATGTAGTACCTTGTGTGTGTGTGTCAAGTGTATGAGAGTGTCCAAGTGAGAGGTGTGTATGTGTATATGTTTGAGTGAGGGATGAGTGAGCTAGTGAGGATTAATAATCTATATAGATAGATACATATATAAGGGTATAGAAATATACAGTTATAGAAGTAGATATAAATATGTGTTTGAGTCTCAAGAGAGAGTGGCCTAGAGTGTATGTTGGTACCAAGATACCAAGTGTCAAGTATAGTTAGTATCATGGGTATTTGGACTGTATTCTAGTGTCAAGATACAAGAGAGTATCAATATAATATTGTGTACCATGGTATAGAAATATACAGTTATAGAAGTAGGTATAAATTCTATGTCTATTTGATGAATAGAGTTGTTACTTTGATGTCTACTCATGAATCACGATATGGATACTCACGTATCACAACTCGAATACTCATGCATTAATCAGATTTGTTACTTTGATGAACATGTGTATCCATCTTTGCATCCATTTGGATAATATAATTGAACGATGTCTATTCATCTTTGCAGAATTATCTAAAAATGGATCTGAATTACCACCTGCGTCATCGTTCGTGGATGTACAACCGTCATCCTGATGACATGTGCAGTGTGCGAGATGAATTCATATAGGCGATAAAATAGTTTCTACAGTTCGCCAAGGCGTTCCTTCAGTACATGGACGACACCAAAATTAAGTGTCCGTGTGTGAGATGTCGCAACTTGAAATATCACTCAAAGGTGGATATGACATATCATTTGCACTCGAGGGATTTTATAACGAATTACTATCAGTGAACCTCACACGGAGAACTTATTCCTTTAGCATCAGAGCCAGAGCCTTATGTGGAGCCGTATATGGATGTCCACGATCGCGTTGATTATGACGACGGGTGCGTGAACATAGTTTTTGACATTGTCGGAGTAGTTTTAATCCGGATAATCATGATGCAGCTGAGGAGACACCGAATGCTGATGTTGTAAAGTTTATGGTATTACTGGAGAATGCAAGGACTCCATTATATCGTGGTTGTGAGAATTATTCAATGTTGGGGGTGGTTACAAGATTGTTGAGCATTAAGTCTGATTTTAACATGTCGCAAGAATGCTACAATCGACTGATGGAGTTGATTATAGAGATCTTGCCGGAGGGTGCTAAGTTGCCTAAAGACTTCTACCGATCTAAGAGGATGGTGAGATCGCTCTGGATGGGATACGAGAAAATTGATGCATGTTGCAACGGGTGCATGTTGTACTACAAAGACGACAAGGATGAAGATGCGTGTAGATTCTGTGGTGCTGATCGCTACAAGGCTACTGGTATAGGAAGGTCTGTCAGTGCAAGGAAGCTTATCGATTCGATGCACTACTTGCCTTTGACGTCGCGGTTGCAGAGGTTGTTTATGGTGAAGGAGATTACAAAAAATATGAGTTGGCACAGGCAAAAACAGATCCAAGGAGTGTTGGATTATCCATCCGATGGAGAAGCATGAAAGAATTTTGATCGAGAGTATCCAAATTTTGCTTCTGATCCACGTAATGTCAGATTGGGGCTCTCCTCCGACTGTTTTACCCCATTCGGACTTTCGGGCTCCCAGTATTCATGTTGTCCTGTGATCGTCACTCCATACAATCTACCGCCTTGGATGTGCATGAAGACTCCGTATATGTTCCTAACCGTTATTATCCCGGGTCCGAACAATCCGAAGAGAAACATCGACGTATATTTACAACCATTGATAGATAAGTTGAATCAGCTGTGGGAAGTAGGTGCCAACACGTACGATATTTCTAGAAAGCAAAATTTTCAGATGAGGGCAGAACTTATATGGACCATCAACGACTTTCTGGCCTATAGAATATTATCGGAATGGAGCATTCATGGTCGTCTCTCATGTCCGTATTGCATAGAGCACACTAAGGCTTTCCATTTGAAACACGGAGGTAAACCGTTCTTCTTCGATTGTCATTGATAATTCTAGATGAAAAGATGCGTCGACCTTAAGGAGAACAAAGTGACGGGTATGAAGAGCCACGATTGTCACGTATTCATGGAGAGGTTAATTCTGATTGCTTTTCGAAAATTCTTACTGCAGGTCGTCTGGGATCCATTGACAGAGCTCATCATATTCTTCAGAGATCTTTGTTCTACTAAGTTGCTCGTCGATCGTCTAGAAAAGCAAGAGAAGGACATTGCGGTAACACTGTGCAAGCTCGAAAAGGTATTTCCTCCTGGATTCTTCGACTCCATGGAGAATTTGCCAATTTATCTTTTCTATGAGGTACATGTTGGTGGACCTGTCGGTTATCGATGGATGTACTCATTCGAGCGGCATCTAAATCACATAAAGAGAAAGGTAAAAAATAAGGCACGTGTTGAGGGTTCTATTTATGAAGCTTATGTTCTCGAGGATATTATAAAATTTTGCTCGATGTATTTCAAATCTCATATTGCTACTAATAGATCGAGAGCTCCAAGAAATGACGATAGATATCAGGAATATAATGATGCAATACTAAAAGTATTCAATGCGTCCGAAAAGCCTTAGAAAAAAATAAAGAAGAGATATTTGAATGACGACGAGCTAAGGGCTGCTCAGTTGTATATATTACTCAATTGCGACGAGGATAAAGTGGAGAATCTAGAGGGGTAAGTAATTAATACATCCACATTTACGTCATCTCAATGTAATAGTATAAGCTAATATTATATTACCAATCGATGGTTGCTTTATTATTTTTTAGCACATATAGTGATGAGCTGAGGTCGATTAGACCCTACATGACAGACGAAAAAGTAGAATAAGTAATGTGACATCATTTTCCTTCTTGGTTAAGCGCATATATAAGGAGATCGATAATTAATTTTTTTGTATGCACTTGTAAAATAAATAACTTACTATCGCTTCTTTGGTATTTAGGTCGATTGTCTAATAACACCTGAGACTGAATCTATTAGAACTCTAGCCAAGGAAAAAATTAATGCCGTCCAAATATGGCCAAGTTACTATGTGAATGGGTTTAGATTCAAGCTAACAAATGCTTCGATCAGAGACAACTTCTTGGATCTTGATTCAACAAAAAACAGTTGTTTGTGTATCAAATATTCGAACTACAAAGACGTCGATCAAGGCAATACATTTTTTGGCATCTTACGAGAGATTGTGGAGTTGATATATAATTATGGCACAGAATATGCTAAGATCATGTTATTCAAGTATGAATGGTTTGATCCGATTCAAGATCAAGGTTAAAAAATTGACAAGCATGGTCTTGTGGATGTAAACTACAAGCTTAGATATCAAGGCTACGAACCATTTATCCTATCAAGTCAGGTTTCGCTCGTGTACTTTATAACTTATCCTAGATAAGGAACAACGAGGTCAGAATGGTGGACAGAATGCAAGACTAAAGCTAGAAATACCTTTGACGTTAACAAAATAGCTTATCAGGAGGACGAGCTACCTCTTATAACAAATATTGTAGATATTGACTCAACGGAAGTTACTCATTACATGACTAATAATGTAGAAGAGGTAGAATTATCCGAAGATGAAGACGAAGATGAAGACGAAGTAGATGAAAGTGGAGATGAGGCTGAAGAGGAAGAGGAGAACGAGGAAGACGAAGAAGATGGATTTTCTGAAGATGATCGAAAGTAAAATAAATCCATTTGAACTTGTGACATGTATTTTATTTTGACTGTAGAATGTACTATCTATTTAGACTTGTGACACTACTAATTATTTACTTTATAATTCTATTAATATTGTGAGATATGACACAGACACATGACACACTCACACTAACATGACACACACATGCTGACACGATACACCTACAGAGACACACTTTTCTTCCAAAATAGTGTTGCATGTGTGTATTTGTGTTGCATTTGGTTATATGTGTATGACAGGCCCTATGTGTCACATTTGGTTATATGTATATTTGTGTTGTAAAATAGTTTAGGGTGTCAAGTTGTGATTATGATCGTGCCAATATTTTATCATCATAGTATGGAGTGCCAATGTTACTATCAGGTATGGCTGGATGACGCGGATCATTCAGAGGAAGATCCTCTAGATGGAGTGCTCCTCCGGTACCGGCTACTGGTTCCGGATCCTCTTCGTAGAGTTCTCCAGTGTACTGACTAGTCACATCTCTGACTCCGTCGACGATACGTGGTAGTACTCCTGGGACGAGCAGTTCTAGTCCTGAGACTACTCCCCCGTCCAGCCTTCCTCCTGCTGACGGCACCATGGAGATAAATGAGCAGATGGAGGAGGTTGAGCCAACTTTGTCTGTGCATGATCAAAGTGATCCTCCATGCGTGCCTCCGAACGAGACGAGGATGGAGATTTGGAGGGACGGTCCTAGCAATAAGTTAAATAGTTAATATTTTCCAAATAATTATATCAATATATTCATGAATTTAATTATCGTTGTATAGATATCGTCCATCGACGGTACAGAGAGCATTGGGGCATTTTCTAAGGCAGAACTATGGTGGACCTTGGATCAACTACTTAGATGTTCCTGAAGATAGGAATGCATTCTGGTTTGCACACTTCAAGATAAAAATATATTTAATTTTAATATCAATAATAATTTATGCATATTATGTAACTCTCTATTTTATTTCTTATAGAAAACCTATTTCTATCCACCACACCGGATTGAGAAGATCGAGGAGCAGTTTTCTGCCATCGCCGCCAAGCTGATCCATGATGCGATAGATGACCAGAAGGCTCATGATCGCTTCGGACAATCGATCCAGGGTTGGATCACGCTTGAGCAGTGGACTGCGATGAAGACGAGATTCAATGAACCCAAGTACAAGGAAAGGTCGAAGAAGGCAAAGGCGGCTAGGTTGAAGGTAGGAAAGTGGTGTGGTGGCTCGATTCCCATGACAAAAAATGTTCATCATCTGATATGTATTCTATTAAATATATATTATTTTAATAAAAGTATGATAAGATGTTTAATTTTAATAACAAATAATATAATTTTCAATAAGTACAGAGGGGTGAGGACGCCAACATGGTGACCGTCTTCGTGGCTACTCATCGGAAGGGCAAAAAGTTCATCGATGAGAACACCACGCAGACCTATGTACGTTTTACTACCCCGTGTTAGTTTTAATATAACTTAAAAAAATATACAAATATATATCTATATAGTTAGTAATAAGTAACTTAGACATTAGAAACCACTTTTCTAGGACGAGTATCTTAAACTACGCGAGCGGGCGACTGCTAGTGCACTTGTAAAGGGAGCGGCTGGTACTTTCTCGCAACCCTTTATAGCTCCGTCGGCGGACAAGGTTTGGGTGACCTTCGTTGGTGGTCTTCATAGGGGTACGTACTACGGTATAGATCCTATGGTGCCTTTTTGTGACACAGTCCTCTAGGGCCCCCTCTGTCAGTATGCATTCTTCGCAGCCTTCGCAGGCATCTGCACAAACCTAGGAGAATGTTGCCGTCAGATTGCTGACCGTTAAATTGCTGACCTGCATGACGAGTTGCTAAGGAGGATTATGGAGCGGCCACAGTCTGCGTCACAGACGGATGATGCGACGATCATCGTATATTTTGATTCGCTCGAGCATAGCCTTATGGATCTGAGGACTCTGAGCCAGACGACAAATCACATCATTATGCAGCTCAAGACTATGAGCCAAACGATGGTGGCTGGGGTAGATTGGTTTGGTTGACCTTGCTTTCTGCTCCGGCCCCCCGGGGGGTTAAGGTTCCTCTCGGAGATCATACCTTGGCAACTATGGCCTCATCTACAGAGTGCTGATAGACGGAGCTGGAGGGGTCGGATACGGCCATGAGTGACTCACTTGCGAGATTACATGCGGTGCAGGATTTATTGAGTCGGTCGGTGGTGGAGAACACTTCGAGGGTGGTATCTTCCATGGATTCATACAATGCTCGACTGCTAGCATTGGAGCAGATACATCTTCCTGGTCCGCTGACATCGATATCGACTCTATCACTGCATATTCTATCGGCATCGATGACCCTTTCACAGGGGAAGTATGAGTTCCTTCTATTCCGATACGCGCCGGTGCTCCTCCTGATCAGTAGTAGTCCTTGTTTGGACAGATTTTAGTGTGTTTGTGTGTATTGGCCCATTCTTGGGTCTTTGATGTATTTATTTTATACTTTTTATTATATTTTGAGACGCATGTGACAGTTATTTTAAATTTATTTATGTACTTTTTGAGACATATTTAGTGTAATATAACTTTATAGATTTTTTTTATGTGAGTTTAGTTTATTATTCATATTAACTGTATGTGAATTTATCGATGTTGAGTGTTCCATCGAAGGGGTCGACAAACCCAAAAAATTTAACGGAGGGTTGCTCCGGGTCTATTTATATAAACTGTGATTTTATAACTCCCTTTATCCTTCTTCGATTGTCATTGATAATTCTTGCTGAATGATCATCCGTACCGCAGAAATATAAATAATTTTTATGCCGACGTTGTGGATAAGGCCAATCATCGCCAAGATGGCCCAGATACACGATATAAAAAGAGGTAAAAAAGTTACCAAGTGCTATCGAAGAGCCTGCTAAGGGGTACAAGTGTGACGAATTTGGTCACACTCATAACTGGACGAAGATGAGTATATTATGGGATCTGCCATATCAGAGCACCAATCTGATCAGACATAACCTTGATGTCATGCATATCAAGAAGAATATGTTTGATAACATAATTAATACTATAATAGATATAAAGGGAAAACGAAAGATAATTCGAAGGTCGGGTAGGACTTGAAAGAAATATATAGACGTCCTGCGTTGCATTTGATCATAGATCAGGGGAATGGAAAGTTAAAGAAGCCTTAGACAATTTTTTCACTAGGGAAGAAGGATAAAGGGAGACTTTCTAGGTGGATTCATGGCCTAAAATTTCCAGACCGGTACGTATCAATTTTGAAAAGATGCGTCGACCTCAAGGAGAACAAAGTAACGGGTATGAAGAGCCACGATTGTCACGTATTTATGGAGAGGTTAATTCCGATTGCTTTTTGGGAATTCTTACCGTAGGTCATCTGGGATCCATTGACAGAGCTCAGCATATTCTTCAGAGATCTTTGTTCTACTAAGTTGCTCGTCGATCGTCTAGAAAAGCAAGAGAAGGACATTGCGTTAACACTGTGCAAGCTCGAAAAGATATTTCCTCCTGGATTCTTTGACTCCATGGAGAATTTGCTAATTTATCTTTTCGATGAGGTATGTGTTGGTGGACCTGTCGGTTATCGATGGATGTACCCATTCGAGCGGCTTCTAAATCACATAAAGAGAAAGATAAAAAATAAGGCACGTGTTGAGGGTTCTATTTATGAAGCTTATGTTCTCGAGGATATTATAAATTTTTGGTCGATGTATTTCAAACCTCATATTGCTACTAATAGAACAAGAACTCCAAGAAACGACGATAGATATCAGGAATCTAATGATGCAATACTGAAAGTATTCAATGTATCCAAAAAGCCTTAGAGAAAAATAAAAAAAAGATATTTGAATGACGACGAGCTAAGGGCTGATCAGTTGTATATATTACTCAATTACGACGAGGATGAAGTAAAGAAGCTAGAGGGGTAAGTAATTAATACATCCACATTTACGTCATCTCAATATAAAAGTATAAGGTAATATTATGCTACTAATCGGCGGTTGCTTTATTATTTTTTAGCACATATAGTGATGAGCTGAGGTCGATTAGACCCTACATGACAGACGAAAAAGTAGAACAAGAAATGTGACATCATTTTCCTTCTTGGTTAAGTGCATATATAAGGAGATCGATAATTATTTTTTTGGTATGCACTTGCACAATAAATAACTTACTATCGCTTCTTTGGTATTTAGGACGATTGTCTAATAACACCCGAGACTGAATCTATTAGAACTCTAGCCAAAGAAAAAATTAATGCCGTCAAGATATGGCCAAGTTACTATGTGAATGGGTTTAGATTCAAGCCAACAAATGCTTCGATCAGAGACAACTTCTTAGATCTTGATTCAACAAAAAATAGTTGTTTGTGTATCAAATATTCGAACTACAAAGACGTCGATCAAGTAAATAATTTCTTTGGCATCTTACGAGAGATTATGGAGTTGATATATAATTATGGCACAGAATATGCTAAGATCGTATTATTCAAGTATAAATGGTTTGATCTGATTCAAGATCAAGGTTAGAAAATTCACAAGCATGGTCTTGTGGATATAAACTACAAGCTTAGATATCAAGGCTATGAACCATTTATCCTATCAAGTCAGGCTCTGCTCGTGTACTTCACAACTTATCATAGACGAAAAATAACGAGGTCAGACTGGTGGACAGTATGCAAGACTAAAGCTAGAAATACCTTTGACGTTAATAAAATAGCTTATCAGGAGGATGAGCTACCTATTATAACAAATATTGTAGATATTGACTCAACAAAAGTTACTCATTACACCACTAATAATTTAGAAGAGGTAGAATAATCCGAAGATGAAGACGAATACAAAGATGAAGTAGATGCAAGTGAAGATGAGGATGAAGAGGAAGAGGAGGACGAGGAAGACGAGGAATATAAATTTTCTGAAGATAATTGTAAGTAAAATAAATCCATTTGGACTTGTGACATGTATTATATTTTGACTGTAGAATGTACTATCCATTTAGACTTGTGACACTACTAGTTATTTACTTTACAATTCTATTAATATTGTGAGATATGACACAGACACAGATACATGACACAATCACACTAATATGACATACACATGCTGACACGATACACCGACACAGAGACACTTTTCTTCCAAATTAGTATACGCAGACATTGAAACACAGATTGAAGCATGAAAAAGTTCTCTTTTTATTGATAATATGAACATCTATTACAAACTCTTTGAACTGAGTCATAAGGTTGCCTCGATGGGCTTACAAAAGTGTTGACAGAAAATGAGATAGCAGTCCTGTACATTACATCCCTTACTAAAACTCAAAATATAAGACCTCCTGAGGAATGACGTGTCATGCCCCGATCTTCCGCAGGCAAATCGGTCGTCCCCGCTGGGTACGAATTACCGTGCCAGCGCTCCCGCGGGACGATCGCTTCGACCCATCCGAGCGTGATGCCGCACGAGCATGAACCGCGCCCGTGCAAGACCATGGTTCGTTGGCTGGCGGTAAGAGATCTAAGCCACAGAGTCACACAGATTTTCTGAGTGCAGCGGAATATATAAACACATAAGCGAATGGTAACAAGTTCACTGAGTCGACAATAGCGGAAGCAAAGATTGAGTACACAAGTATAGAAGTAAAGCAACTCTTTTATTCATATTGAAACAAGTATTACAGGCGGCGTATAGCCGAGATTATAAGTCGCTTGAGCACTCTCTCTAAAACATAAAAGCGTGTCAAGTGACTACATTTGTAGAATAATTGATTAGGCAATGTTCCAACATCATGTCTTGTATATGTGCATCAGTTTCGGACGCAGCACTCCAAGGCTCCAGAGTCGAACTCCATGCCTTAGCACACACGAAGGAGGCATCCGCACCGAACGAGGTTCTCCCGGACCCTGCAAACAACCTGGTGGATTATCAGTACACGAATGCAATGGTAGGGAGGCTACTCGCCCGCTCGACAAATCCAAACACGTAATATATATTCCGTGCACCATTTATTTATTGTCTTTCTAGTTGTGCCTTAGGATCAGTTTTATGGCATATATGAAAATCCTAACTCGTGTGGCAGTGCGCCGTATGATATAGAAAAATACGACAAAACTTACCAACTTACCAACTTGTCCTTCCCTGTCCAAGGCAAACCAAGTTAATTCATGCACCAGGATATATAAACATTCAAATATTAGCATATGCAAACATAAGTGTCTCAAGCGAGATTTCATATCGGGTGCGCGAGTACTTCTATTTAATTCATGGAACACAAGTATACTTATTTCTCAGATTCAGGAATAATTCACAGATTCATTGTTCTTTTATCAGAACACTAGGATTCAGATTCATAGATGCAATACAATGACTCGCACACGGATTGCCGCTAAGCGAGTATGATCATGAATGCACATGAGTTGCTGGCATAGCCATTTATGGACATAGTCACAATAAGACGGTGGTCCTGATGCCCCGGCAACCTGATCAAACTTATCCGTGCTAGGAACAAACTAGCGCAACTATCGGATCTTCCTCCTAGGTCGGATCGGTCCCGGTATCCCGGTGCCCCGAACCGAGGAGATCAAACTTGTGCACAAGCGTCCACGACTGAATGAATGAGTTCTTGTTATTCTTTCGTTATTCTGAGTAAACGGCAATGGTTGTAGGCACATGTCATGATCCTTGCTATAAACCATCCCAGGCCGTTCGGTTCATTTGTTATGAATTTCACACAAGTTGATACACAAGTCTAAGTTATGTTCAGGTACAACTCAACATGATGCGCTCCCCTGGTTCGGGGATTGCCTTGGTGACCTATCGGTCCCAGATACCAGCAGGTTCATTTTACACATAAGGACTATTTAATAGTCATCTGGCTAACAAGATGCATGTACGATATACCACAGTATTTTACTTGATTGAGGCATAGTTTTTATATAACAAGCACTGAATTGAGGCAAGGGCATGAGTTAACATATAGCAGGCAAGCATGCATTTCCGATGAAGCTTAAACATTCACGTTGGCTCGGGCCCGAAGGTAAGTCGAGGAGTGAAACCGCAAGGAACTTATCGAATGACGTGCTCCAGGGTCGTGCAGTGCAGATAGTTTTTATATCTGTATTGGAGGAAGGAAGCTATCGCTTGATGTTTTAATTCTAGATGTTCGGGACTATAATATCATTTTGGGAATGGATTGGCTCGGCGCGTGCTCGACAACTATTGAATGTGCAGAAAAGTGAGTCATCTTTCGCCTGCCTGGAGAAGCCGAATTCTGTTACACTAGTAGTCCGACAACTGATGCGACCAGGGCCTGCATGGTAATTTTTGCAACATCTGCTCGACGAATGCTACACTCAGGCTACGAGGGATTTCTAGCGTCGGTTCGAGACACATGGCAAGACTACGCAAACATCGAGTCTTCTTCCGTTGAGGCAGTGTTCCCTGATGTGTTTTCGAGCGAACTATTCGGCATGCCACCAGATCGAGAGATTGAATTCACTATAGACACCTTCCCGAATACACAACAAATCTCTAAGCCTCCATATAGAATGGCCCCTGCTGAACTAAAAGAATTAAAATGCCAACTTCAAGAGTTACTCGATCGTGGTTTCATCCGATCGAGCGTGTCTCCTTGGGGACGCCTGTACTCTTCGTGAAGAAGAAGGATGGAACACTATGCCTCTGCATCGACTATTGAGAGCTGAATAAAGTCACAATCAGAAACAAATATCCTCTGCCATGGATAGATGACTTGTTTGATTAGCTACAAGGGGCAACAATGTTTTCAAAAGTTGATCTTCGCTCGGGCTACCACCAGCTGAAGATTAAGCCAGAAGAAATGCCGAAGACCGCCTTTTGGACCCGATACGCAGTTCCGCCTGAATAAAACCATTCCTACTTTTGGGTATTCATGAAGATTTTCACACTCAAAAGACCCCACCCAAACTGAGACCGTGGCCTTGCTGCTGTTTCGACCAAAAAATGGCGGATCTTCTTCCCTCACTGCTCCCTTCTCACTACCTATTAGCTCTCTCTTCCTCCGGGCGCCTTCGGTCGCCTCACTTCGATATATCTCGCCTCACCTCCCTCCGGTCGCCTTGCTTCCAACCTTTATTTTGCTCATTCATAGAGTTGTATTTAGTACCTCTAAGAAAGATGATTATCCACCGTTAGTCAGTAATGTGGGTTGGCTTGGATTACTTAGTGTTGTGCGCCTAGGAGGGCAGCGCGCTTGGGGATGAGGTTATTTGTAACATGGGCTATCCACTTTCAATCATAAACGAGTTCATCTATATGAATGTTATTCAACCTATAGAAAGAAGGGATAAACTTCCTGAACGTAGCTTTGCCAGTAATTTATCAGCCTTTAGCTATTAAGGTGCGAAAGTAGAAGAGACTCATCGAAGATGCACAGAATCGTCTTTTTTACTTTTCACTCTTAGCTGTGAAGAAGAAAGCAAGGAGTCGCTTCCATGAGCTAGGAAGATGAGATAATTTCCTTTCGTATGGAGCAAAGAAAGTGCCAACATCGGCTATGTATAACGCCCATCATCATAAGGATATCTCGGTATGGGGGTTGGATCATCGGCCCTGGTGATGGCTCCCCTGACTAGTCAAGGGAACTGGAAGGGATGCTATTGGTGCTATCGGTACTGCTCCCGTTATCATCGGCAGATATGCCTCTTTTTCTATTAGCGGGGGTCTTTCTCTACTGCTGTTGGTATCGGCTTCTGGATATGAGCCCGGCCAGGGCGCACAGAGGTGTGGTCCCAGAGAATCTTAAATAGCATAGTCGGCCTACCCGCGGACCTTTCAGTCAGCTGCCCCTCAACCGCTTTAAAGGTCTTTCTCGATGCACAAAAAAATCGTCCAGGTAGCTCATCACACCTAAACAAGAGTTGAGGGCAGCTTCAGACTTACTAAGCCGGCATAAGTTCCCAGACTAGAGCCGCACCACACACATATGATGGCGAACCTTTTGCTATTATTTAAGTAAGTTTACCATTTTTTTCGTACCGGTACAGCACTATTTCAATCAAATACCGCTGGCAGACCGGTTATTTTTGTTTCTAGATTAACAGTATTCATTTCATTAAGTATTCGTCCAGCCCTAACGGCTACCAGAACACTTAAAGGCGTTTCAGGTCAATTTTTTACTGCAATCGCTTCCATTCATTGGTATGCACGAATCCCATCCTTGGTCAATCCAGTACAACCATCCAATTGCAATTCCATTGCACATTACATCAAGCGCGAATCAAATGAACCGGAATCCCTGATCTTCGACCACCCTGTACCTAAACTCTATTTTATCGCTCTGCTTTGTCGCTTCGCCGGTTCTTTTTCATTCAATTTTTTCACACATTCCGATGAAGAGTCATAAATCCTATGTTGAAATCCAGGAGATGGGGCATTTTCACGTGAAGAAGAATAGGCTCAAGCTAAGGGCCATTCTGAAATTCTGATATCACGGTACGAAGAAAGTACAGTTCTCCCTTTCTTTTAGCTGTTTGGTGCGCTTAAACTTAAAGAAGAAGCTATCCTTTTAGCTCCGCTTGCTCGTGACCACATTCAAATAAAATCAGGCATTATGAGTTTTCACTGATGCCGTTTGGACTGATGAATGCACCTGTTGCATTCATGGACTTAATAAATCATGTATTTTGGCCCTTCATCGATAAATTAGTCATAGTTTTTATCGATGACATATTGGTGTACTCGAAGAACATGGATGAACATGCAGGACACCTGCGGATGGTGCTACAAACCCTTCGAGACAACAAGTTGTATGCCAAATAGTGTAAATACAAGTTTTGGCTGGACAACATATCCTTTTTAGGGCATATCATCTCTGCGCAAGGCATCTCAGTGGACCCAAGAAAGGTGGAAGCCATTATGCAGTGAAAACGGCCTGAATCAGCTAGCGATATTAGAAGTTTCCTTGGGCTGGCGGGCTACAACCGGAGATTTCTACAAAACTTTACAAAAATTACTT
Source organism: Iris macrosiphon (assembly GCA_036927795.1). Classification (NCBI taxonomy): domain Eukaryota; kingdom Viridiplantae; phylum Streptophyta; class Magnoliopsida; order Asparagales; family Iridaceae; genus Iris; species Iris macrosiphon. The sequence goes on along the minus strand of JAYESA010000011.1, from coordinate 182,068,654 downwards.
CGCCCCTGACTCAGCTCACTCGAAAAGGTGTAAAGTTTACTTGGAAGGATGACTGTGAAGCTTCGTTTACGGAGTTAAAGCAATGACTCATCTCTGCTCCAATCCTCACTCTTCCGAACGGACCCGATGATTTCAAAATATACAGCGATGCATCGGAAAAAGGTCTGGGATGTGTCCTTATGCAAAAGGACAAGGTGATAGCCTTCGTGTTGAGGAAGTTAAAGCCTCACAAGAAGAACTATCTAATGCATGACTTAGAACTGGCTGCAGTAGTGTTTGCGTTAAAGCTGTGGCGCCACTACCTTTATGGTGTACTGTGTGAGATCTACACAGACCATAAGAGTTTAAAATATCTATATACACAAAAGAATTTGAATCTTCGCCAACGGTGCTGGCTTAAACTTTTTCGTGACTTTGACTGAATGATCAGATACACACCTGGCAAAGAAAATGTCGTAGCTGATGCACTGAGTCAAGTGTTCGTTGGGAGTTTGGCTATTGATGACAGTCTGTATCGAGATCTTGAATCCTTGGGCATTATACTACGAATCAGATATAAAAAGTGGGCGCAAGTGGCATAATTGTGCCTCGAACCCGACTTGTTACAAAAAGTCAAGTCCGCTCAGAAGGATGACCCGTTCCTGCAAAATATTGATGCTCTTATCTCAGCAGGAAAGGCATCCGACTTTGTGGTAGGCACGGATGGGATGCTCCGAGTGAAGGAAAGACTGTGCATTCCTGTCATGACCCGTGCCCGAAAAATTGGACATGAGTCGTGGCTACGTCCAGCCTACGCCACAGAATCGGCGGTAGAACGCTGTAAAGGTTCATTCTAGGTCATAATATCTATCTCACAAAACCTGTCAATATCCTCTCCAAAAGGAGGGCAACCACACAATATATATATGAATACTCAATCACAATAACTAGGGAAAGAGTAAAAGCATGATAAGATAGCACAAAGAAACAAGAACCAAAGAGAGCAAGACAATATCTAGAATATACAGCCCAAGTCTACAACATCTCACAGAAGCAACAAAATAATAAATACAATCATCCATAATATCAACTGGGAACAACCCAGAAAAACCCACCTAGCTAAGTAGGGTGCTAACAGCGTCTCCTCGACGGGCTCCCCCTCAGTCTCCGGGTCACAACACTCCTCGACGCCCGGCCCGTAGAATGTCAGGCAAAAATTCTCAGGATCCTCTAGAAAAATATGCCCAGTCAGGACTGGAGCGAAGTACATAACTCTGAAAGCAACTCCAAATACATGGTAAGGTGTATATGACTAGCAATAGAAACGTATACAAGATACACAGGTAAATAAATATATGGTGGAGCAGATAAAGTAGCTACAATGTAAAACTGGAGAACAATACAAGTAGTAGAGAAGTAACTGCATGTGAAAAAACAGAAATACTAGCTAAGTGCCTTGAGCACAAGTTCGTTATGTGATCGGCTTAGGTTGCACATGAATAATCTATGATAACTCCGTTATGCGTGAGTTGCATAACCGACATACACATAAATAATGTTTGGTTTTGATCACATAACCAACTCCTACTCCCCTCGCCTACTAATACTCTTGGATCCAACCATGACATGCTACGTACATGATAAATAACTTGCGCACATGAAGGCGAGAGCACAAGAAGCACATGATAGCACATGAGAATCAATACCCGAAGCACATGATGAAATACACGTGATAGAGTACCCGCTGAACACGGTAAGGGGGATAACATCTCATGACGGGATCCACTAATATCAGCTCATGTAACAATGTGTCAGAATCAAGTATTACAGTTTTAGAACAGGTGATATAAATATTATCATGAAATGGAAATGATCAGAGGTAGGTACTCGCCTGACGTCCTGAGTAACTGACGAGGATCGAGATTCGGACCGGCATCGCAAGAACCTATTACGAAAAGCAAGATTAAACATGGTTCTAAAGAGTTAAACTGATATAAAATAACTAAAAATAGACTTCTAGGGTTATTCTAGGTCGAACGGGTCGAACCGGTAAATTTTGGGTCAAAACGTCAACCAAGGGTCCAAAAAGTCAACTCTAGGTCAAAACTAGGTCAAACGTTGACTTTTACGGTTAACGGGGGCAATTATGGTCAATGCTAGGTCAAACTAGGGTGCCCCTAAAATTCTAGGTCAAAATTAGCTCATTAAGCTAGTAAATCTTTAAACTCGCCTTCTCGAGATACCGAAATACCCTCGGTATCCGATACCTCGACCTAAGCTACGCACCCAGCCTATACCCGCTAAAACCTATGCTAGCACGCGTAAATATATATACCAATACATAAAAACCTAACTCTAAACTCAAACCTAAGCAATTGCTCAAAAATCCTGCTTCGATACTCAATACCTTGGGTATCTCAAGGTATTGAGATACCTTGATATCTCAAGGTATTGAGATACCTCTCTAATACCCCTCTAACTACCCCTCTAGTTAGTTATTTAAATATATAGATATATATCTAGTTAATAATCTAGGATAAAAATATATATATATCTAGCACATATATATACATACCTATATATCTATATGCATATATATAGATATATCCACAAACACACATATATATTACCTTATACCCACTCTCAAATACATATATATCTATATCTAGTATCTATACATCTACCTAGCTATAGGTATATATCTAGCTATATATATATATATATATATATATATATATATATATATATATATATATATATAAACATCTATAATCTATCCCTCGCTACCCGCCTCGCCTAGCTGCTGCTGCGGCGAATGCTGCACACACTGCTACTGCTAGTGCTGCTGCTGCTTACACTACTGCTGCTGCTGCTGGCAGCTGCTGCGCTGCCCCCCCCCCCCCCCCGGCTGCGCTGCACAGCACCACACACACACGAACATGCACACACATATACACGTATATATATATATATATATATATATATATATATATATATATATATATATATATATATATATATATATAGTTGTGTATATATATATATATATATATATATATAGTTGTGTATATATATATATATATATATATATACACAACTATATATATATATATATATATATATATATATATATATATATATATATATACACAACTATATATATATATATATATATATACACACACAGTAACATATATACTTATACACACACAAACACTTATGTATATAAGTACACACATACATACATATACACGCACATATCTATATATATATACATAAACACACTTATCTATATATATACACACACACAAACTCATATATATATATATATATATATATATATATATATATATATATATATATATATATATATACACACACACACTCATACATATACATATATATATATACACAAACACTCACTTATATACACAAGCACCTACACAAATATTTGTATACAGACACATATATTTGTATACACACACACATATATATATACATACAACACATATCTATAAATATATATATATAGACACACATACACATAAACACAAAATACAACACAACACAACACTCCCCAACGCACGCCCAACGACCCCTACACGCACAAACACACACACATATATATATAAAATATAACCCGAGAACTCTAGCACACACTCTCTGAAGCTAACCCAACGCGCGCACAAGTCTGAAACTAAGAAACCAAGTCTAAATGGCCGTTCGGTCATTTTGACGAACACGTGGTGTGCGGTTCGCAAAACCTCCTGAAACGCACACTAATCGGCCCAAAATTTATCCACGGGTTCTAAACGATGTCTAGATCCTAGAAAAAATGCTAACTCGTCAATTCTAGGCCCGTGGCAAAAATACGTACGCACATAGAACCTACGACGACGAAAACCCCAAAAATGCCCGAAACGCCCGTTTCTCCGCGACACGACTTCACGTGTCCGAACGGAGACACGCACTAATCCTGAAGACATCCAACAACGTCTACCTAGGTCTGTCTAACCTAGGGCATCACCAAAAATTGGACCAATCTCGGATTTTGCCCGAAATTGACACAAAACCTAATGTCAAAGTCTCTAAACACAACCAAACTAGTTCCAACTTTCTTCCACGGGTAGGCTTAGGGTCTAGGAAGATTCTAAACCACTAATTATACTATATCAGAGCAATTAGTAAGGGAAAAGTTAGGGTTTATCTCTTAGAAGTTGGAATCCCAAGGCCAAAGTCTCCAATTCACTTAAAATTACCTTCCTCAAGCTCCAAGCCTCCAAATCTAGCCTCCACACTAAGTCTAGGCTCTAAACACCTAGGTTAGGGGAAAATATAGGGTTAGGGTTAACATTCATGGAGAATAGAAGAAGAAAGAGGAGAAAAGACTTACTTGGTAGTGGAAAAAAGAAAGGAAGAAGAAGCAAAGAGTGGAGAAGAAGAAGAAAAAGAAATGGGGGCTGCTGTGATTTCGGGAATGGGGGTTTAGGGGGGCGGCCACACCATAAAGAAGGGTTTCCTAATGTCCCAAAAGACCAAAATGCCCACTCCTCACTTGGGTTTTAGGTTTGGGGTTCCAAAAGCACTCAAACTAACTCCCAATCTCTCCAACTAACCCATTAAAAATATAATAAATATTCTAAACCCAAATATAAGCCTCAAAAGGGTATTGGTTGGGTCGGACATGGGTCCACTAGGGTCTGACATAGGTCCAGACTAGCCAAAACCCTAAAACAACCAATAAAAATAATAATACAATCACTAATTAAATATAAATATAATTAATTATAAATAATACACAATTTTCCAAAAAAAAATTCTATTTTCTAGAATCGGGTAGTGACAAGCCTACCCTCCTTAAAATAATTTCGTCCTCGAAATTAAAAGACGAAACTAGGACAGGAATATAAGAAAAAGAACCATACCTCAGGGCTCGAAAAGATAGGGGTATCGCTCGCACATTTCATCCTTCCTCTCCCAGGTCGACTCACCTGGAGAGTGATGCCTCCACGCGACGCGAACCAAGGGAATAGTCTGGTTCCTCAACCCCTTCTTCCGCCGATCCAGAATCTCCACCGGCTGCTCTGGATAGCTAAGAGTAGGGCCCACCATGATCTCTGAGTGATCCAATACGTGACTGGGATCCGCCATGTACCGTCTCAACTGCGACACATAGAACACATCATGAACTCCTTCTAGCATAGGCGGCAAATCTAGCCTATACGTCACAGCGCCAACCCTCTCAAGGATGCTGAAGGGTCCGACAAAACGTGGGCTAAGCTTCCCGTCTCCACCGAAGCGAATAGTGCCCCGTGTCAGAGAAATCCTCAGGAACACCAGATCTCCAACCTAGCACAAACAAGGTCTCTGTACTTAATCTAAAACAAGCAATCACAAGCAAACACAAGAACAAAATCTAGATTCTAAGCTATACCTCGAACTCCAAAGGTCTCCGGTGGCTATCGGCCCAATGCCGTTGCCTGTCCTACGCCACCCGAAGTCTATCTCTAATTAGCTTGACCTTCTCCGCTGTATCAACCACCATCTCCGGGCCAAGCAAAGCTCTCTCGCCTGCATTATCTCATGATGACGGAGTGCGACACCTTCGTCCATACAACGCCTCGAATGGTGACATCTCGATACTGGCTTGGTAGCTGTTGTTGTAAGCAAACTCTACCAAGTGCAAGTGATCCTCCCAAGAGCCTCTGAAATCCAAAACACAAGTGCGAAGCATGTCCTCAAGTGTCTGGATGGTCCTCTCTGACTGACCATCTGTCTGTGGGTGATATGTACTACTAAACTTGAGCTGGGGGCCCAATCTAGCCTGGAGACTCCTCCAAAAATATGAAGTAAAGTGACTGTCCCGATCTGATACTATGCTCACAGGAACTCCATGCAGTCTGACTATCTGACACACATACATCTCTGCTAGTCTTTCCGTAGACATACCTACTTTGAATGGTAGAAAGTGGGCCAATTTGGTCAACCTGTCTACGATAACCCAAATCGCATCCTTCCCACCTGGAGAACGGAGAAGTCCAGAAACAAAATACATGGTTACATGCTCCCATTTCTACTCCGGAATGGGTAACGGCTGGAGGAATCCTTCTGGCCTCTGCCTCTCCGCCTTCACCTGCTGGCACACTAAGCATCGGGATACGAAGCGTGCTAACTCCCGCTTATCCTGTACCACCATACATGCTCTCTCAGATCTCTATACATCTTGTTGGCACCTGGATGCATAGAGTACTGGGATCGATGCGCCTCCTGAAGAACCTCCTCGTGCAATGACCCACTCGGCACACACAACCTGGTACCGTGCCACAATAAACCATCATCAGCAATGGTGAAGTCATCTGATAATTCCATCTGAACCTGTGCCCTGATACTCCTCAGGGACTCATCCTCAAACTGTGTAGCCCTGATCCGGTCTACTAATTCTGACTGAATCTGCAGTCTCCATATCTGCATCTCAACTCCAGGCACTATCACCTCAATGCCCAAGCTCTCTAGATCTGTCAGAAGATAACGATCTGTCGTCAGGCATATAGCTACCGGATACCTGCTCAACACATCCGCAACTACGTTCGCCTTCCCTGGATGGTACTTCAATAATATATCGAAGTCTTTCATCAACTCCAACCATCTCCTCTGCCTCATGTTCAGCTCTTTTTAGGTAAACACATATTTCAAGCTCTTGTGTTCTGTGAAGATCTCCACACGCTCTCCGTATAAATAGTATTTCCACAACTTCAGAGCAAAGATGATCGGTGCCAACTCCAAATTATGGGTAGGGTAGTTCTTCTCATGAGGACGTAATTGCCTAGAAGCATAGGCAATCACCCTCTCATTCTGCTGCAACACACAACCCAGTCCCTTCCCCGATGTATCACTATAGATAGTGAATCCTCTAGATCCTGATGGCAACGTCAACACTGGAGCTGTCGTCAACCTCCTCTTCAGCTCATCAAAGGCGATCTGGTACTCCTCTGACCAAACAAACTCCATGTCCTTCCGAGTCAGCCTAGACAACGGCTCTGCAATCCGAGAAAAATCCTGAATAAATCTTCTGTAATAGCCTGCCAGTCCCAGGAAACTCCTGACCTCGGCTACTAAACTCGGAGCACTCCATGCCTCAACTGCCATGATCTTTCTCGAATCTACCGAGATCCCCTCTTCAGTCACCACATGATCAAGGAATTCAACCTTGTCAAGGAAGAACTCGCACTTTGAAAGCTTTCCATAAAGCTTCTCCTTCCTGAGAGTCTCCAGCACAATCCTCAGATGCTCCTCATGCTCCTCTGGGGTCTTCGAATACACCAAGATGTCATCTATAAATACCACCACAAACCTGTCTAGATGCTGATGGAACACCTTGTTCATCAGATTCATGAACACTGTCGGGGCATTAGTCAACCCAAACGGCATCACCATAAACTCATACTGTCCATACCTGGTTCGAAAAGCTGTCTTCGGAATATCCTCCCTCCTGACCTTCACCTGGTGGTAGCCTGTCCTCAGATCAATCCTAGAAAATACCCTCGCTCCGCTCAACTGGTCAAAAAGATCATCAATACGCGGCAGCGGATACTTGTTCTTGATTGTGAGGTTGTTCAGAGCCCTGTAGTCGATACACATCCGTATCGACCCATCCTTCTTCGGCACAAAAAGTACTGGAGCACCCCACAGAGAAGAACTAGATCTGATAAATCCCTTGTCCTGAAGCTCATCCACCTGCTTCTTCAACTCTATCAGCTCACTGTTGCTGACTCTATAGACGTGCTGGGATATCGGCTCCGCGCCTGGCACCAAGTCTATAGAGAACTCCACATCTCTGTCCGGAGGTAACCCTGGCAACTCCTCCGGAAAGACATTCATGTACTCCTCTATCAGTGGATGTAGCAACCTCGGCTCTACCACCAGGGCTCCGTAGAAGACTCCCTCGCTCTGCTCCGCTGCTCCTCTGGCGAACTAAAACTCTGGCTCACCCGACGGACTAAATAACACTCTGCCTCTACGACAATCTATACTAGCATAATGCATACTCAACCAATCCATCCCGAGTACAATATCGTAGCTCGAAAGTGGCATTACGAGTAGGCACACACTCAACTCTCGGCCTTCCAAGGTAACTCTCTGGTCTCTGTAGACATCACTGACTAGGATAATGCCACCCCCGGTCGTGATCTTGCAGAGTCTAGCTAAAGGTTCAGCAACAAGATGGTGTCTAACAGCAAAAGATACAGACACAAAGCTATGGGAAGCACCAAAATCAAATAAAGCTAGTGCTGGAATAGAATCAAGAAGAACAGAATCTGAGATTACATCACCAACAGGCTCGGCCTCGTCTACGGTCAGGGCAAAAGCTCGCCCTTGCTGTCCTCCTCGGTGCTGCTGCTGGTGCTGAGCAAACCTCTGCCGCTGAGTCGGCAAAGGCTGTCCTCTTTGCTGCGCTGCAGGTGCTCTGGCTGGTCCCCTCTGGGCGGCTCCTCCGCCCTGAGCTGTACGAGCAAGTGCTGAAGGGCAATCCTTCAATTGGTGATCTGCTGCGCCACACAACAAACATCTTTCCAGCATCTTTCTGTAAATGTCCCATCCGTGCCCTGGCTTCCTACAGAAAGGGCAAATAATGGGCTGCCTCTGGCCCTGATGCTGTCCCTGCCTTTGCTGCTAGGGCGCCTACCGGAAGGGCGCACGACCCTGACCATGGTGCTGCTGAGTCTGCTGGAACGGCCTCTTGGCTGGGCCTGCACTGCTGCCTGCTCCGGAAGTATCTCTGCTCCTCTTGGTCTTCAGCTCCAAGTCATCCTCAGCCCTCTGAGCGTCGCTCACAATCTGCTCGAAGTTTGCCTCGCGGTCACTCCTAGTCAAGGACTTGACCGCCATGACCAAACCCTTACGGAACTTCTGTGCCTTCGCTACCTGAGTCAAACCCTCCACAAATCTGCCGAGATGGCAGAACTCTGCTGCATACTCATCCACTAGCATGCTCCCCTGGACGAGCACCTCAAACTGGCTCTCCAAAGTACTGAGAGCCACATCCGAGAAGAACTTCTCCTTGAAAAGCTTCTTGAAAGCCTCCCAAGTCAGTCCCGGTACTGCTATCCGCGTATCTGTGCGGTACCAAGTAAGGGCAAGATCGAACATCTGGCTGCCTGCTGCCTCGATCTGCATACTGGATGGGATCAACGCCAGCCTGAAGATACCCTCAATATGTTCGATCCAGTCGTCCGCGTACAGGATCTCCTCTGTACCCCGGAACTCCTTGGGCCGCATCCTCTGAAAGTTGATAAAGGTGCCCGGCCTAGGATACTGAGCCTGCTCTGCCTGTGGCTGGATCTGAGCCACTCTGTCCACCGCTGTCATAGCCACCTGATGAGCATTCTCAATGCCCATCCTCATAACATCCACCTGGCAGTGCTGCACATCCATCATCTCTCTGAAGAACGCGAATAACTGTGCGACGTCAACTGGTGCAGGCGGTGGTGGAGGAGGTACCATAGGAAAAATTGGAGTAACTCTCGGATCGATAGGAGTAAGAGGATCTCCGAGAAAAATAGACCCTCCCTCAGCCGCTGGAGTGGCGAGTGGAGTGGTAGCGGCTGCCTGAAGTCGAGCAGGACGAGAGGTGGCAGACCTCTCGGTGGCAGCTGGTGGAACGATACGCTGAGACCGTGTCTTCGGAGGCATCCTGAACACAGATCAAAAGAAGTCAATACGGTACAAGATACGATATCATCAAAGAAGAACAGTACTATTGCAAAAGAAAACAATTTCAGGAAAATTAAGATAGCAAAAGAAATCAGGAAGGGTCCTAGTTGTGATTGAGCACACTCTCTCTCAGCCTATAACCTATATCCTATTACAGGTAAACCTAAAAACTAGACCTGTTCGGGCCACCACCAAAAATGTGTCACGACCCGCACCCGAAAAATCGGGCATGAGTCATGGGTACGTCCAGCCTATGCTGCAGAATCGGCGGTAGAACGCTGTAAAGGTTCATTCTAGGTCACAATATCTATCTCACAAAACCTGTCAATATCCTCTCCAAAATGTCACGACCCGCACCCGGTTTAGGGGCACGAGAGCGTGGGTACGTCCAGCCTACGCCGCAGCATCGGCGGTAGAACGCTGTCTAGGTCAAGTACTATCTAAACAATCTCACGCTAGTATCCAACTCCATAAGGAGACTTGGATATCATAAGATAGTCAAAAATACTCAATCACAACTACAGCACGATAGGAAATGAAGGAATAAAAGAATACATCACAAGTCTAATGACACAATAATCATACCTGCAATCAGTAACATCCAATTCCCCAAGTGTGTCGGAAACCAGTCTACTAAGGTCACAGTCTGGAAAAATATTTCCAGTCAGGAAGGAGCAAAGTACATCTCTAAATAGCAGTTCTATATAAATGACATAAACTATGTAGCAGTTCTAGATGGAAACATACCAGATGCATGTATAGGTACGAGAAATGTACAATGAGAGAAATACTGGAAATACTGTAAGTAAATGCAGGAAAGAAACATTATGTCCATGAGCAAGAAACCTATGACTAAGTGTGTGAGTACTAGCTTTAATATGTGATCGGCTTGGGAACTTGATCAGGCTGGTTACATGTGATTAGCTATGATTCACGAAGGTCAGGCTAACCGTTGGTTAGCTATGATGCATGTAGAGGTCAGGCTAATCACACGTAACAGCTATGAGGCACTGAGATGGTCAGGCCGCACCCGACGTGAGACGTGGGGTGAGCTATGATGCATGAAAAGTTGGGTATGATCACATATTTATACTAAAATACTCCCCACCCCCGACTGGTATAGTAGATCCAATCATGGTACGCTATGGCACGGGATTCCCTAGGAAGGTAGCAAATCTCCCCGGGAATCAGTGTCTGTACATGCACAAGATAACAAGGAAAACAAGTCTTGTACAAGCTACACCATGAATAAGGAATAACATCTCATGACGAGATCCGTGTATACCAATCCGTGTAACCAATGTGTCAAGAACATGGATATTTACACTAGATACAGTGAACATAGGAGATATCATAAATTAGAAACTAATCAGAGAATGTACTCGCCTTGGGTCCTTAGCTGGTAAAACCAATGTCCTGTCCCAGAGTATCGTCTGGAGGAACCAACAGTCCTAAAAATATATCAAATACAACATTTGCATCAGGTGCTACACTAACACATCACAAATACATGAACTCAGGGCTCTGCCAGGCATGGCTCTAGTCAACTAGGTCATCTAGTAGGGATACGTATATAAATACACATATTATTAATTATCATTAATACTTACAATATATATTCATGCACCAATTTAAATGTATTTACAATATATATATATATATATCTTTTAAATACATATTTGATTTATACTAGTTGAACATTATATATGTATACTCATACATATGCTAAAATATATTTTAAAATATATATATATATGTATATTGTCAATGCTATTATTAAAATATACTAATATTAAATTACCAATTCAAATTTATACTATATATATATACATACAGATGCCAATTAATTCATATATAAAAATACGTTTTATTACACTTATACTACATGAAATTATACCAATTAAATATATGTATAATTATACCAAAAATATACATACATATATACATGTATATATATATAAGTATATACCCCAAAATAATTATATACATATACTAAAAATATATATATATATATAGATACCAAACTTATTATAGGAAATTACTAAACTACTTATATGCAATTAACAACTAATTATATGAAATTAATAATTAATTATGTGGAATTAATAACTAACTATATGAAAATACTAAACAAGTAAATAAATAATTACTAACTGATATAAATTATTTAACTAATCTAATTATTAATTGCTAATCTAATGTAATTAACAACTAATTAACTTACTAATTAAAACTGACTATACTACCCTAGTTAAACTCCCCAGCACAACCGAGAAAGGGAAGAGGGAAAGGGGGAAGGGGACTCACGGAGGGATTCCGGCGTCGGCGGAGGCGGTCTCGCCGGGGTCAGGCCGGGCAGGGCGTCGGCTTGTCTCGTCGGCGGTGCTCTGTTCGAGGTGGCGGGTTCTCCGCTCGAGGCGGCGGCGCAGGGTTCAAGGAGGCGGGTTCTTCGAGGCGGCGGCGGCTTCGTTCCAGCGGCGGTGCTCGACGCGGGTGAGACGGCGGCGTCGACCACAGACGCTCGACGCCGAGGGTCCAGTCGCCGACGGCAATCAACTCGGCGGCGGGTGTTCTCGGTTCCAGGCGGCGGCTTGGATCTAAGCCAGATCGGCGGCGACGACGTCGGCTCCGGGCAGCGATCGACTCGAGAGGCTCCAGGTGGTGGTGGCAGGCGGCCAGATCGAGGAGGCGGCGGTTCTGGTCGGCCACGGCGCTCGGCGAGGCTAGATCTAGGGTTTCTCTGGGGATGTGTCGGGGTCTGGGTTCGTGTCCGGGCTGGACACGGCGGATTCACTGAACTGTGAGGGACGTGTCCGGGTGTGTCGGACACGGGGTTGGGTGTACTGGTGGAGGTGGATGTGTCCGGGTGTGTCAGACACAAAAATCTGATTGTAATGTTGTAACCGGACACAGGAAATGAATGGATACGATGGGACACCCGGGGTCGGACCCGAGGCCATCACGGCTGATACGGTGATGCTGGACACACGGACATGAGCACACAAAAATGGTGGTGGCTTTGGCTTTGGGAATTTTAGGGGCTAGCTAGGGTTTCTAGGGAGTTGTGATGAGGGACTTAAATAGGGAGAGATGGTGTGGGATAAAGGGTTGCGGGTTGGCCCAATAATGAATGGCCCAGAATTAAAATATAAAAGGGTTTCTCATATGGGAAAATGAGGGTGTGCTGGCTAGTTAATAGGAAATGGAAATTTGTAAAAATTTAAAAAGAAGAGATTATAATTTCAGAAAATATTTTAGGAAAGCTACGTAATTTATTTATTTACTAATCCATTAATTATAAAAATTATTTTGAAGAAACAACTAGTCCTTTAATTTATTTTATCCAATAAATAATTTTATGATTTCAAGCCAATAAACATTTGAAACTAGAGGAATATATATATTATTATTTATTTATTTATTTATTTTGTAATACATCGTCATTTAGGAAAAATGATTTTTATAAAGATTTTTAAATTACCTCCTACAATCAAACATCGTTCAAAACCAAATAAAAATTTCAAGGAGAAATATTTTATAAAACTTGATATTTTAAAATAAATTAAAATCTAATTATTTGGAAATTGGAAATCGGAGGTTACAAGTCTATCCACCTTAGAAAAATTTCGTCCTCGAAATTTTAGGGATGACTAGGATAGAAAAATTTGTTGTTCATAATGATGAATATATCATTGAAGAAAATATTTCTATAAGGAGAATATTTACCAAACAGAAGAAAACATGAAGAAAAGAAAATATGGTTTAAGACGGGAATAGCTTGAAGGAATCATGGCTCGGCCTTGAATCCTCTAGAAGGTTTAGGTTTTGGGAAGTAGACACGATCACTGAAAAAAACAGATAATTGGAATAACGCACGTTACCTTTTCAAAGTAACTAAACCAAGGAAGACCCAGTATAATGAATGATATAGACATGAAAGTTATAGCTAATTCGAAAGATACGATCGACAATTTGATTTAAGAAACTTAAATACATCCTTCAGAATGTAATCAAGAGACATCTAATCGCCTTTCTTGATTTCTAGGAAAAAGAGTAGTCTTTACTACCATCTGAAAATAATCCTTCCTTTTTATCCTCGTTCATTTTACTTTTCTCAATCTTGTGATTCATCATTAACTAATATCTATAAAAGTTTCAAATTCCATAAACTTTATTAGATTAGATCTTAGAATTTCTGAATCAAAATTTATTACATGTCCAAAATCCTTATCATCAAATTCGAGTTTGTTTATCTTAACATCAACTATACCTCGATTATTTTCTTCGATTTCAAATGTTACTGTCATGGTCAAGAGTTTAATTTAAATCACAACCTCAATATACCATGATCTTACCTTACGACCTTCAATTATATGATCCCATAATCAATTATATTATAATCTTCTTTACCATGAGCTTCATTTCATTCCATATTTCTTTATCCGTATGTTTAATGTTTCCGGGTTTTGAACTAATATTTTTTTTTTCATCCTCTGAATTTATTATCCCAATGTAAAAATTTTACTACTCAAATCCTCAATATTTTAATTGAATTCCAGTCGTATCATAATCCCTCAAATTTTGAGTAAATAACTAAATACAAAATTTTACTATCCAATCGTTTTAATTGAAATCCAATCAATGCATATTTATAAAACTTAAAAATCTGCATCCCAAAATTTAACTTTAAACACTCATCAATCATCTAACTCAAATTCAATTGATGCTTATTCCAATCTAACTTCTCATCCCAAGAATTTAATTTGACCCTATTCCATTTACGATTTTATTTCCTGCTTTTCTTTTTCCTCAAATACTCAACGATGCGATGCTTCCAGTATCTTCAATGCAACATTCATACTATATAAAATTTCTATCTTGCAATCAAATAGATAAAATAATAATCTCTCAAATTTTTCAAATTTTTAATAATCAATTCAATCATATCAAGACCTCCTTAAAATTAATAGATCCTCAAATTTTTGGCTCTGTGAATTTCTTAATTCTTCCTTTAAGTAAATGTTTGTTCTCGAATTTCAATCATACCTCGATTTTCATAAAATCAATGATCCATCAACTCCGTTATAACAACCCCTAAATTCTTTGTTTAATTTAATGCTCACCCACAAATTTAATCCTCTTGTCTCTTTTTGTCAGTCATAACCTCGTCATAGATCTTTGCTATGGTCAAAACCCAATGATCATGGTTTAAGAAAACTCTACCTACAGCCATGCAATTTAAGAAAATATAGGTCATGTGTCTTTTGTCATGGTATTTCAGTCTCTGTTAGGGGGGTACTACTAGTTATATTCTAACAAAATCATGCATGTGAACCACAGTACTAGGAAAATCAATCAATCAATCGAAAGGCGAAAGAAAAGGAACATTAGGAAGGAAGAAGGATCATGTTAACATATTACTTGCGGTATCTGCTATCAACCACTTAACTCTAGCACATTCACTAACTAATTCCTATTCATGTACACTGGCACCCATATCAACTAATCATATATTAATATTCATATCTCTCATCTACCAAAAATTAATCCTCAAAATAATCATCAAGGTTTAACTTCCCGATCAACTTAAAATAAAATGCATATACCTCCTCAAAATTAGATACTTCACATCGAAATAAAATTTAATCACTTCTAAAATCTTTGTAGCCTTAACTATGTTTAGTGAATCAAATTTAAATCCTCAATATTTTAACAACATAAAATCTCAACTCCTTAAAAATTCTGAAAATTTAAAATTCATTTCCACCTTTTAATTTATAACTCCTCAATGTACATATTAGTGCTCACGGTCTCTGATACTCAAGGTGCACTCAATACCTCTATTGTCTAAAACTGTGTACTAAATTTGTACTGCCCGAATCACTTGCACTATTACCTCCAATGATCAAAGTTACCATCAACTGTGTTTTTTTTTATGATTTCAATTTATGTCAATTGGTATATCATCTAATTATCAACACACAGAGTGCTTACTGTTATTAACGTCATCCTTGACTAATCCTCGATATAGAATCATTAGCACTCTTGGTATTATATCACTAGCTTCATTAATGGATCATTCATCAAGCTCATTATATCTCATGATTACATGTATCTACTATAACACTCATGTTTCTTTACTCTCATGGGCATGTATATGGTTCCTCATCTCGATGGTTGTATAGGTATTTCCTTTTAACCTTTCATAGCCTGTTACACTAATCCGTGATACGCTTCACCATCTTCATTACCTATTCTGATATTTCTCTACTCATGACAGCCCATTAACTCTTTTATGCATATACAATTCCTTACATTTAACACGTCCGATATCAATCATCAAATTGGACATCATGCTCCATAAAACCTTAACACAATTCCTGGATACTTAATCGTTTACATAGATCACTCAATTACATCATCATGATTATCCAGGACGGGTAATTAGCTCTGATACTAACTCTGAGAACTATCACTGATACTCTATACTCTCCTTAACTCTCAGTTTCTAATGACACTACTCCTAGAATCATTGGTACAAGGTACTATGCTAAGGGCTAACTCTAGATTAAAGCCTACTGCTCACATGCCCAACTAAGAAACACTTACAAATCACTAGCAACACAGTCAATACTAATACAAGACACAAACAAAATTACAAGCCACTAATTACCATGCTTAACAAGAAATCCTCAAGGAATAGGAGCTCCAAGACTGAATTGAGGACAGAAGGTATCCTTACTGCTAGTAAAGAAAGAAGCGGTGGAACAAAGTCCTGAAATAACAGAAATAGACAAGTCTTGAGATGATACTTTAAGAACCAATTTAAGATACAACCTGATAATCATACGCGTCTATCCGAAATCATGACACACAGAATCCTCGCCACGCCAGTAAGCATAGATGCGATAAACGACAGGTTCCGTAACTAAGGTATGCAACCCTATAATCATGTCATCTAGAATACTCGCCACGCCAACCGGTATGGCTGCGAGAACTCTAAATCTCATAACTAAAGTATGTACATCCAAGTTAGGTTCCTACGTTCTCGTCACGACAGCTAATATGGCTGCGATAAACTCTAGGTTCCATAACCAAAGTAGACGTTTTTACCTTTCTCACTGTCCTCATCAATATATGTCATCAGATGATACCGTAAATTTTAGTCCGTAAAATTCATCTCAATTTGAAATCAACTCAACAACGATACCAAGAATTAAAGTTAACAACTGGTCAACAAGAATCAAACTCAACAATGATACCAAGGATTTAATTTAATAACTGCTCAACAAGAATCAAGTTCAGTAACAACAAGCGAGAGCGGACGGAAACAAGGAAAGATTTAAATTGAAAATAAGATTCTCATGGGGTCATCCCAGGAAATCTTTCAAGAATTTGTGATTGAGTATCCTCTCTCATCCTAGTATCCTATGTCCTATATTTAATAGTAGGTACGCAGTAGTACAACTATGACGTCGCACTACTACGACATCGCACAACTAGCAAAGTCTGACCTGCATGGGCCACCACTAAAACGTGTCACGACCCACACCCGGTTTAGGGACACGAGAGCGTGGGTACGTCCAGCCTACGCCGCAGCATCGGCGGTAGAACGCTGTCTAGGTCAAGTACTATCTAAACAATCTCACGCTAGTATCCAACTCCATAAGGAGACTTGGATATCATAAGATAATCAAAAATACTCAATCACAACTACAGCACGATAGGAAATGAAGGAATAAAAGAATACATCACAAGTCTAATAACACAATAATCATACCTGCAATCAGTAACATCCAATTCCCCAAGTGTGTCAGAAACCAGTCTACTAAGGTCACAGTCTGGAAAAATATTTCCAGTCAGGAAGGAGCAAAGTACATCTCTAAATAGCAGTTCTATATAAATGACATAAACTATGTAGCAGTTCTAGATGGAAACATACCAGATGCATGTATAGGTACGAGAAATGTACAATGAGAGAAATACTGGAAATACTGTAAGTAAATGCAGGAAAGAAACATTATGTCCATGAGCAAGAAACCTATGACTAAGTGTGTGAGTACTAGCTTTAATATGTGATCGGCTTGGGAACTTGATCAGGCTGGTTACATGTGATTAGCTATGATTCACGAAGGTCAGGCTAACCGTTGGTTAGCTATGATGCATGTAGAGGTCAGGCTAATCACACGTAACAGCTATGAGGCACTGAGATGGTCAGGCCGCACCCGACGTGAGACGTGGGGTGAGCTATGATGCATGAAAAGTTGGGTATGATCACATATTTATACTAAAATACTCCCCACCCCCGACTGGTATAGTAGATCCAATCATGGTACGCTATGGCACGGGATTCCCTAGGAAGGTAGCAAATCTCCCCGGGAATCAGTGTCTGTACATGCACAAGATAACAAGGAAAACAAGTCTTGTACAAGCTACACCATGAATAAGGAATAACATCTCATGACGAGATCCGTGTATACCAATCCGTGTAACCAATGTGTCAAGAACATGGATATTTACACTAGATACAGTGAACATATGAGATATCATAAATTAGAAACTAATCAGAGAATGTACTCGCCTTGGGTCCTTAGCTGGTAAAACCAATGTCCTGTCCCAGAGTATCGTCTGGAGGAACCAACAGTCCTAAAAATATATCAAATACAACATTTGCATCAGGTGCTACACTAACACATCACAAATACATGAACTCAGGGCTCTGCCAGGCATGGCTCTAGTCAACTAGGTCATCTAGTAGGGATACGTATATAAATACACATATTATTAATTATCATTAATACTTACAATATATATTCATGCACCAATTTAAATGTATTTACAATATATATATATATATCTTTTAAATACATATTTGATTTATACTAGTTGAACATTATATATGTATACTCATACATATGCTAAAATACATTTTAAAATATATATATATATATGTATATTGTCAATGCTATTATTAAAATATACTAATATTAAATTACCAATTCAAATTTATACTATATATATATACATACAGATGCCAATTAATTCATATATAAAAATACGTTTTATTATACTTATACTACATGAAATTATACCAATTAAATATATGTATAATTATACCAAAAATATACATACATATATACATGTATATATATATAAGTATATACCCCAAAATAATTATATACATATACTAAAAATATATATATATATAGATACCAAACTTATTATAGGAAATTACTAAACTACTTATATGCAATTAACAACTAATTATATGAAATTAATAATTAATTATGTGGAATTAATAACTAACTATATGAAAATACTAAACAAGTAAATAAATAATTACTAACTGATATAAATTATTTAACTAATCTAATTATTAATTGCTAATCTAATGTAATTAACAACTAATTAACTTACTAATTAAAACTAACTATACTAACCTAGTTAAACTCCCCAGCACAACCGAGAAAGGGAAGAGGGAAAGGGGGAAGGGGACTCACGGAGGGATTCCGGCGTCGGCGGAGGCGGTCTCGCCGGGGTCAGGCCGGGCAGGGCGTCGGCTTGTCTCGTCGGCGGTGCTCTGTTCGAGGTGGCGGGTTCTCCGCTCGAGGCGGCGGCGCAGGGTTCGAGGAGGCGGGTTCTTCGAGGCGGCGGCGGCTTCGTTCCAGCGGCGGTGCTCGACGCGGGTGAGACGGCGGCGTCGACCACAGACGCTCGACGCCGAGGGTCCAGTCGCCGGCGGCAATCAACTCGGCGGCGGGTGTTCTCGGTTCCAGGCGGCGGCTTGGATCTAAGCCAGATCGGCGGCGACGACGTCGGCTCCGGGCAGCGATCGACTCGAGAGGCTCCAGGTGGTGGTGGCAGGCGGCCAGATCGAGGAGGCGGCGGTTCTGGTCGGCCACGGCGCTCGGCGAGGCTAGATCTAGGGTTTCTCTGGGGATGTGTCGGGGTCTGGGTTCGTGTCCGGGCTGGACACGGCGGGTTCACTGAACTGTGAGGGACGTGTCCGGGTGTGTCGGACACGGGATTGGGTGTACTGGTGGAGGTGGATGTGTCCGGGTGTGTCGGACACAAAAATCTGATTGTAACGTTGTAACCGGACACAGGAAATGAATGGATACGATGGGACACCCGGGGTCGGACCCGAGGCCATCACGGCTGACACGGTGATGCTGGACACACGGACACGAGCACACAAAAATGGTGGTGGCTTTGGCTTTGGGAATTTTGGGGGCTAGCTAGGGTTTCTAGGGAGTTGTGATGAGGGACTTAAATAGGGAGAGATGGTGTGGGATAAAGGATTGCGGGTTGGCCCAATAATGAATGGCCCAGAATTAAAATATAAAAGGGTTTCTCATGTGGGAAAATGAGGGTGTGCTGGCTAGTTAATAGGAAATGGAAATTTGTAAAAATTTAAAAAGAAGAGATTATAATTTCAGAAAATATTTTAGGAAAGCTACGTAATTTATTTATTTACTAATCCATTAATTATAAAAATTATTTTGAAGAAACAATTAGTCCTTTAATTAATTTTATCCAATAAATAATTTTATGATTTCAAGCCAATAAACATTTGAAACTAGAGGAATATATATATTATTATTTATTTATTTATTTATTTTGTAATACATCGTCATTTAGGAAAAATGATTTTTATAAAGATTTTTAAATTACCTCCTACAATCAAACATCGTTCAAAACCAAATAAAAATTTCAAGGAGAAATATTTTATAAAACTTGATATTTTAAAATAAATTAAAATCTAATTATTTGGAAATTGGAAATCGGAGGTTACACAAAAGGAGGGCAACCACGCAATATATATATGAATACTCAATCACAATAATTAGAGGAAGAGTAAAAGCACGATAAGATAGAACAAAGAAACAAGAACCAAAGAGAGCAAGACAATATCTAAAATATACAGCCCAAGTCTACAACATCTCACAGAAGCAACAAAATAATAAATACAGTCATCCATAATATCAACTGGGAACAACCCAGAAAAACCCACCTAGCTAACTAGGTGCTAACGGCGTCTCCTCGACGGGCTCCTCCTCAGTCTCCGGGTCACAACACTCCTCGACGCCCGGCCCATAGAATGTCGGATAAAAATCCTCAGGATCCTCTAGAAAAATATGCCCAGTCAGGACTGGAGCGAAGTACAAAACTCTGAAAGCAACTCTAAATATATGGTAAGGTGTATATGACTAGCAATAGAAAAGTATACAAGATGCACAGGTAAATAAATACATGGTGGAGCAGATAAAGTAGCTGCAATATAAAACTGGAGAACAATAGAAGTAGTAGAGAAGTAACTGCATGTGAGAAAACAGGAATACTAGCTAAGTGTCTTGAGCACAAGTTCGTTATGTGATCGGCTTAGGTTGCACATGAATAATATACGATAAATCTGTTATGCGTGAGTTTCATAACCGACATACACATGAATACTGTTTGACTTTGATCACATAACCAACTCCTACTCCCCTCCCCCACTAATACTCTTGGATCCAACCATGACATGCTACGTACATGATAAATAACTCGCGCACATGAAGGCGAGAGCACAAGAAGCACATGATAGCACATAAGAATCAATACCCGAAGCATATAATAAAATACACGTGATAGAGTACCCGTTGAACACGGTAAGGGAGATAACATCTCATGATGGGATCCACTAGTACCAGCTCGTGTAACAATGTGTCAGAATAAAGTATATAGTTCTAGAACAGGTGATATAAATGCTATCATGAAATAAAAACGATCAGAGGTAGGTACTCGCCTGACGTCCTGAGCAACTGACGAAGATCGAGATCCGGACCGGCATCGCAAGAACCTATTACGAAAAGCAAGATTAAACATGGTTCTAAAGAGTTAAACTGATATAAAATAACTAAAAACAGACTTTTAGGGTTATTCTAGGTCGAACGGGTTGAACCGATAAATTTTGGGTCAAAAAGTCAAACCATGGTCCAAAAAGTCAACTCTAGGTCAAAACTAGGTCAAACATTGACTTTTACGGTCAACGAGGGCAATTATGGTCAACTCTAGGTCAAACTAGGGTGCCCCTAAAATTCTAGGTCAAAACTAGCTCATTAAGCTAGTAAACCTTCAAACTCGCTTCCTCGAGATACCGGGATACCCTCGGTATCCGATACCTCGACCAAAGCTACGCACCCCACCTATATCCACTAAAACCTATGCTAGCACGCGTAAATATATATATCAATACATAAAAACCTAACTCTAAACTCAAACCTAAGCAATTGCTCAAAAATCCCGCTACGATACTCAATACCTTGGTTATCTCAAGGTATCGAGATACCTTGATATCTCAAGGTATTGAGATACCTCTCTAATACCCCTCTAACTACCCCTCTAGTTAGCTATTTAAACATATAGATATATACCTAGTTAATAATCTAGGCTAAAAATATATATATATAGCACATATATATACATACCAACATATCTATATGCATATATATAGATATATCCACAAACACACATATATATTACCTTATACCCACTCTCAAATACATATATATCTCTATCTAGTATCTATACATCTACCTAGCTATAGGTATATATCTAGCTATATGTATATATGTATCAATACATATAGATATATATAACTATCTATCTATCTATCTATCTATCTATCTATATCTATCTATCTATCTATCTATCTATCTATCTATCTATCTATCTATCAATCTATCTATAAACATCTATAATCTATCCCTCGCTACCCGCCTCGCCTAGCTGCTGCTGCGGCGAATGCTGCACACGCTGCTGCTGCTTGTGCTGCTGCTGCTTACACTGCTGCTGCTGCTGCTGGCAATGCTGTTGCTACTGCTGTTGCTGCTGCTGGTAGCTGCTGCGCTGCCCCCACCCCCTGCTGCGCTGCACAGCATCACACACACACGAACACGCACACACATATACACGTATATATATATACAAACATACATATAGATATATATATACACAACTATATATATATACACACACACTAACATATATACTTACACACACACAAACACTTATGTATATAAGTACACACACACACATACATATACACGCACATATCTATATATATATACATAAACACACTTATATATATATATATATATATACACACACAAACTCATATATATATATACACATACACACAGATATATATATATATATATATATATACACACACACACACACACACACACACTCGTACATATACATATATATATATACACAAACACTCACTTATATACACAAGCACCTACACAAATATATGTATATACACACATATATATATACATACAACACATACCTATAAATATATATATATATAAATATATATATATATATATATATATATATATATATATATATATATATATATATATATATATATATAGACACACATACACATAAACACAAAATACAACACAACACAACACAACGCACGCCCAACGACCCCTACACGCACAAACACACATATATATATATATATATAATATAACCTGAGAACTCTAGCACACACTCCCCGAAGCTAACCCAACGTGCGTACAAGCCCGAAACTAAGAAACCAAGTCGAAATGGCCGTTCGGTTATTTCGACGAACACGTGGTGTGCGGTTCGCAAAACCTCCTGAAAAGCACATCAAACCAACTCGGAATCGGCCCAAAATTTACCCACGGGTTCTAAACGATGTCTAGATCCTAAAAAAATGTTAACTCGTCGATTCTAGGCCCGTGGCAAAAATACACACGCACATAGAACCTACGACGACAAAAACCCCGACAATGCCCGAAACGCCCATTTTTTCGCGATACGACTTCACGTGTCCGAACAGAGACACGCACTAACCCTCAAGACACCCGACAACGTCTACCTAGGTCCGTCTAACCTAGGGCATCACCATAAATTGGGCCAATATCGGATTTTGCCCAAAATTGACACAAAACCTAATGTCAAAGTCTCTAAACACAACCAAACTAGTTCCAACTTCCTCCCACAAGTAGGCTTAGGGTCTAGGAAGGTTCTAAACCACTAATTACACTATATTAGAGCAATTAGTAAGGAGAAAGTTAGGGTTTACCTCTTGGGAGTTGGAATCCCAAGACCAAAGTCTCCAATTCACTTGAAATTACCTCCCTCAAGCTCTAAGCCTCCAAATCTAGCCTCCACACTAAGTCTAGGCTCTAAACACCTAGGTTAGGGAAAAATATAGGGTTAGGGTTAAAATTCATGGAGAATAGAAGAAGAAAGAGGAGAAAAGACTTACTTGGTAGTGGAAAAAAAAGGAAGAAGAAGGAAAGAGTGGAGAAGAAGAAGAAGAAGAAGAAGAAGAAGAAGAAGAAGAAATGGGGGCTGCTGTGATTTCGGGAATGGGGGTTTAGGGGGCCGGCTACACCATAAAGAAGGGTTTCCTAATGTCCCAAAAGACCAAAATGCCCTCTCCTCACTTGGGTTTTGGGTTTGGGGTTCCAAAAGTGTAAACCCCCTGAATTTTCAAAATTTTAAAAACTGAATTTTTCACAATTTTCTCTAATTTTTTGGGAATTTTCTGTAATTTAAAAACAGGGTTTTAATTATTCAATGATTTTTAATTGATATTAAACAATATTAAAATACTATGAAAATAATATTTTTGGATGTAAAATGAAAAACTGGACTTAGGGCAATTTTTCTGGAATTTATCAGGCCCCGGACCTATTTTTTTTAAATGCCTAAAAAGTATTTATTTATTTAAATTATTTATTTATTAATTATTTCTGATTATTTATTATTATTATTAATATTATTATTATTATTGATTTTATTTTTATTATTTTTCTGTTCTTGGGCCCGGCCCGGCCCAGTGGGCCGAGCCCGTTAACGACCCGGCCCAGCCTTAGGCTAGCGGGTCGGGCGGGTCGGCCAGACCGGATCCGCGCCCGACCCGGAACCCGCATCACTGTCACTCCCAACCCCGTTCTCCCATGACCCGAGAAACCCGCCGCCCGCCGCGTTCTCCGGCGACGTGGCCGGAGAACCCCCCCCCCCCCCACGTCGCCTCCCCCTCCGATTCTCCCGCCCACGACGCCCCGGCCGGCCCTCCCTCGACCCCTATTTATATCCCTCTCCTCCGCCTCCCTTTCCCTTTAACCCTAACCCTAACTCCCCCACTCCGGCGAGCCCCGTCCGGCGACCCCGACCCCTAGCTGCCGCCCCTGCGCCGCCCAGCGCAGCACCGCCGTCCAGAGCCCCTCCTCCACTCTTCCTCTTCCTCCTCCTCTCCAGGCGAAGCCGACCCCGACTCCAGACTCCTCCCCGCTGCTCGAGCCGCCGGCTGACCCCACGGCGCCGCCCTAGCCGGCCGATCGACGACCTCCTCCCCTCCGCGAGTGCCACCAGCGTCCTCGCCGACCGACAGCCAGTTCCCCAGAGCCCCGGACACGGCCGAGGATACCCGGACACGCCGCTGGACACGCTGATACGTGTCCAGGACACGATACGGACACAGAAAACCCCGATTTCTCGGTCCCCTTCAGGTACTCGTATCTTGCAACTCTGATCTCCGTTTTTGATTCT
This sequence comes from Iris macrosiphon, assembly GCA_036927795.1. Taxonomy (NCBI): domain Eukaryota; kingdom Viridiplantae; phylum Streptophyta; class Magnoliopsida; order Asparagales; family Iridaceae; genus Iris; species Iris macrosiphon. The sequence goes on along the minus strand of JAYESA010000011.1, from coordinate 182,043,379 downwards.
GTAAATTTCTACGCGAAGCCTGTATGACCCTCTCGGTGCCCGGATAAACTGTTCGGGGCATCGCGGCCTGTGGCGATCGCACACCGCGATCCAAAAACAGGAAAAACCAGGCCCTGTTTCACCCCGGAACCGAGTACGCCCCGCCAAACGGGACGACTTGGTCGTGCACGGTCTTCACAGATACGTGCGCCTCGTCGATACGGACGTGTGGGATTCCGCGGAAGCTGATTCGGGTGTGCGTGCACACCGGAATCAACGCGTATCCGCGGACATCGCCCCGTATCTGTACTTTCTGGAACGCGCCCTAACTTTGTGTACACACGTCGGATCGAGACGAAACTTGCGCCATCGGACTCGTAGCGATACGCTGGTCCTGTGGGTCATGTTTGGTTCGATTCTGAGAACGTTGACGAAATCGCGTGTCGTGGGCCCCACAAGCCCCGCTCGACGGGCGATTTTGTGATCGGCTCATCGGAATCAAATTCTGGAAGTTCCGTTGGGTTCGTATCATCGTTCCTGACCTGTTGACACTAAGTTTGGTGAATTTGGAGACCGTTGACCCGGACGCGTTTTTCGGTGCAAAGCGGGCCCACCGGTGGACCCCGTTTTGGCCCGAAACTGTCGTTTCTGCCCTTGTCTCCAAATTGGACCCAAGGACAGGCGTTTCTAGCTGATTGATATTTTCTGGATCTGATGGTGATATTTGTTTCAGCAATCGGAGTACCGCCTGCAATTTCAGCTGAAGTCAGAACCGCAACTGGAACCGGAACCACAGGCAAGTGTACCTTGCCAAACGCTGCAGCTTGCTATATATTTTCTTGGTTAATTTTGCATCAGTGAGAACATAGAGCTTGTAAATTCTCAGTAATTTCTGTTATAGTATTTTACTTGAATTCTGGTAGATCCATATGTAACTTGTTTTAACTGCTTAACCTAGGCAACGTGTGGCGTGCTTAGTGTCCGATCATAGTCGGGTGCCAACCCCGTACGCGGGGTTGGGTACGTCATTAGAGATGGACAATCGATACCCTTATTCTCGTACTTGTCCTATCAAGTACACCAGAACCTAGGACACTTGACACTATTTCATGAGACAGAGTCTTCCTGAGACATTCGAGGTGATTCTGTATATGATGCATGTTTTATGACATAGACTTTACATTCTTAGACATTTGATTCATAGCTATCAGACTTGCTGCATTAGTTATAATCCCGCTGACATGGACATGAGACGTTATGGTCATGGCTTGCGTGATTACATTGGGTGGGGAGAGACACACAGACTACAGGCTGATATTATATATATAACATAGTATATAACATAGTGTAGTTCATAGTTATTGCCACTACCGGCTCCCCGATACAGAGCTTGTAGTGGCTTCAGCCTGAGTTCTAGTGCTGCTCTCATATTGCATATCACTTAGCTGGTTACATAGCTTACCCTCTTGTTTAATTAACTGTTGCACCGTATTTATTTTGGCTTGTATTTTCTGTACCTTGCTGTCCCCTGAGGACCTGGATCCGGATTATGTCCCCAGGTACAGCTGAAGAGAACTACCCAGAGGTGTACGGTACCGGAGCACTCCTTGGAGCAGAACAAGGAACAGAGGACGAAGTATTGGCCGAAGACTTCACCTGAGCACCGGCTTCAGCTACTCAGTATTTCCATTTTCAGCATTTCAATTCCTGTCTATTTTTCCTTAATTATAACAGAATAATTCTCGGATTTGTTTCCCGAGACAACCTTATTTGTTATTGCATATTTATTTCCCTTGCATTATTTCTGGCAATTAATCTGTGCTATTCTGTGGATGAGATTAGTAATACCTGAGACTTGTACTTAGTACTGCTAGACTACAGCTTAAGCATGCCCTGATGGATCCATTAAATTGGGTTATCCATCGGTGCGTGCTGCTGGCCATTGCGCACGTGCTCAGTCCCTCGGCATTTTGGGACTGGGACGTGACAAAAAGCACTCAAACTAACTCACAATCTCTCCAACTAACCCATTAAAAATATAATAAATATTCTAAACCCAAAAATAAGCCTACAAGGGTGTTGGTTGGGTCGGACATGGGTCCACTAGGGTCTGACATAGGTCCAGACTAGCCAAAATCCTAAAACAACCAATAAAAATAATAATACAATCACTAATTAAATATAAATATAATTAATTATAAATAATACACAATTTACCAAAAAAAAAACTATTTTCTAGAATCGGGTAGTGACAATTCCAGACGATGCGGCCCTCATAAATGAGATACTCACTTAAGCACATTATGCTCATTATACTTCTCATCCGAGTAGCACAAAGATGTATCGAGATCTCCGTACGACGTTTTGGTGGCACGACTTAAAACGGGATGTGGCGTTGTTCGTGTCGCACTGCATAACTTTTTAGAGAGTAAAGGCCGAGCACCAGAAGCCGGGCGGAGAGATACAGAACCTTGCTATTCCGGAGTGGAAATGGGAACATGTCACGCTCTAGTCCCAAAATACATAGGACTAGGACACGTAAGCATGCCAGCCGCATGGATATGGCAACTCCAATATATAGAAACCATAACCCATATGTACGCTGTAATATGAATATCAAATCCACAAGTGGTATAAAATATATCACAAGTCACAGGGTATAATCTAAATCTCATCCACAGAAAATCAATATAAATAAATGACCAACATCTATATAACTAGATCTTAATAAGAAGTATCTAAAGATGACAGTCGGATGGAAATAAATCCACTACCAACTCGAATATAAATGCAACACAATATAGGTACAGCACCAAATAAATACTAGGCCCGAAGAGTAAACCTCGTCAACGATCAGTAGCAAGTTCGGATCTGCGCTCCTGTGAATACTCGTGAACATCTACACCTGGAAAGGGATCAAGTCCTCAGAGGGACGTAACAAGATACATAGAAGCAAGCCAATTTGAATACAGTAAACATGCATAATATTTGAAAATAAATAAGTACGCTGTACAAGACAATCTATATGAATGAAAATGAGGACAACTTTTCGATGTATGGGCAAGGGTAGGCTACTCGATCTACCTCACAACTCACACACTCGTCAGTGGACATCAGAAATCGATATACCGCGGGGGTAGCGACCAGCGAGACTCCAGAAATTGACATACCGCGGGGGTAGCGACCAGCGTGACACACGTCCGTAGTGTGAGCTATATACTATGGTTTACCAGAATGGTTAAAAGCTCATACATCTAATGATTGTCCTCTCATGATACTAAGTGTCATGTGTGTGTTTCAACATATCTAATATATAGTAATGACTGAAAGAAAACTACACATGCAATGAATAAACATAAATACAATAAATATACAGAAATATACTAAGCATGTAAAATACTGTAAGTAATTTGGCAAGGTATCTTGCCTGATCTGAAAAAGAATGAAGTCCCAACTCAAGGCGTCGTCCGATCTACCCGTCACATAAATTAAATAAGTTAGGTTACAAAAGTGGGTGAATAGGTTCCTCTATTTTAATCTATTTTAAATCTTAATAAAATAACCTAAAATAGTATTTTAATCTTATTATAATATGATTTTATTGTTAAGCTCTAATTTTGGTCCAAAGAAAGTCAACTTTAAGGATTTGTGATCCGTGGCACGCAAATCGAGGCAATCTGTTGACCAAAAAGTCAACTGACTCAAATCCTAGATTTGTGTATGGAATTCTATATATTTTAATGCAACATGAACATTGAAATAGACGGTTTCATAAAATCACAAGTCAGTAAAGAGTTATGGCCACAAGGGTGCACAGATGACAGTTTTCGGTGGTTTCTTATTTATGTCTACGTTGCACAAATTTTATAGTAGAATAAACTTATATTTTAAATTCTATAAAAATACTTTTTTGGAAGTTCATCATGTCATCTTTCTGAAACTTCAAACGGTTTGTAATTTCGAGTTCGAGATCTCCCGAAATCTCAAAAATACCAAAATGCATCTGATTTCGGACTGCTGACACTTTTAGAATTTTCTGGAAAAATAGGTTCTGAAATTATTAAAATAATTTATATATTCAGAAAACTAACCTTGATATGGTTCTAACAAAAAAAACTGGAGCGCGTTTGGAATCCGGAGCTAGGAGATATCGTCTTTTTAAGTCGTCATAACATACTAGAAAATGTGGCTGAATTTATGACGAATTTTGACTATTTTTGGACGAAAAAGAGGTGAATTTGGGGAAGAAAAATATGAAGGATGAGGTATTTATAATGGTGGAGACTACTTAATTGAATACGACTAGGATTGGCTAATTTGAATATGAATGTGATCAGTTTAAATAAGGATAGGATATACATGAAGTTGCTTTCCTAGTAGGCTCAGGATTTGAATTAATTTAAAAATAGAGTTTAAGTTTATCTCAATAATTTATAATCTTAAATAGAATTAAAGATAATAAAAATAATTTATATATAATCTTATTAATATCTATTAATACTAAATTAACATCTATATAATATTAAGACTATATATAACCAAATAAATCCTAATTAATTTCAAAAATCTAAATAAATTTATTAAAATTCTAAATAAATTATAGAAAAAATATAATTAAATATTTTAACCTAAAATAAATATTTGGTAGGAATAACATGCAAGTATGGTCTCAAAGTAAATCATAGAATTCCTAAAAATTTACGTTCCCTATGTTTTAATTACCTAATAATTCTAGAAAAATCTTCAAAAATCTAAAATAACCTAAAAATGATTCTAAACAAATATTTGTATAAGTAAATATATCAAAAAATTCATTTACTAATTAACTGAGAGAATACTCTAAAGAAATTCAATATCTAAATATAATAATATAAAATATATACAAAATATCTATTTTGGGCGAGGGGGTTTACAGAATATATAATAATAGATTTTATTGATGGCTTGCCAAAGACGCAACGGGGGAATGATTCTGTTTGGGTTATTGTTGATTGCCTCACCAAGTCTGCTCACTTTCTGCCTATCAATTCTACTTGGAGCGCCGATCGCTTGGCTCAAATCAATCTCAATGAAATCGTTCGGCTCTACGGCGTACCTGTATCCATAGCCTCCGATAGAGATGGTTGATTTATATCGTATTTCTGGAAAAGCCTACAGTCAGCAATAGGGACGAAGTTGAAGTTCAACTCTGACTACCATCCACAGACCGATGGCCAAATGGAACGTGTCAACCAGATCCTCGAAGACATGCTATGACTCTGCGTATTGGACTTGCAGACTAGTTTGGACATGCATCTACCGTTAGCTAAATTTGCATAGAATAACAGTTTCCAATCTAGCATTCAGATGGTGCTGTATGAGGCATTATATGGGCGAAAGTGCAGATCTCTGATCTGTTGGGACGAAGTTGGTGAATGACAGATCCTTGGCCCTGAGCTCATCGAACAGACTGTCCAAAAGATTTGCTTGATTCGAGAAAGACTAAAGATAGCTCAAAGTCGCCAAAAGAGATATGCTGACGCACACCGTCGGTCCCTTAAATTTTTAGTAGGCGATCGGGTGTTTCTCAAAGTCTCGCCCATGCGAGGAGTCACCAGATTTGGAGCAAAGGGGAAGCTAAGTCTGAGATTTGTCGGTCCGTTCGAAATACTAAAGCGAGTTGCCTCAGTTGCATACCAGATTGCTCTACCGCCATCCCTATGTTTGATGATAAATAAAATGAGAAGAAGAAGGTTTATACGAAACCTTTTTTTTTGCTTACAAACAAGAAAGTAGTACAATTAATCCTATACGAGGATGTTAAGTACAATAAAATAATTCTGGGGAAGTATTGCTATAGAAGTCTGATCTGCGGTTGATCACTTTATTCCTTGGACCACACGATGATGAAGAAGTGATGTAGAAGAAGAAAAAGCTTCAAAGATTGCAAGTAGGATTGAATTCTCGTTGCCAAAGTTGTCAACCAACACTTTTGCCAAAGTTGTCAACCAACACTTTCTGTCTGTGCTCTCTCTCCCTGATCTCTCCTTGTGCTTCTGTTTGATCCCCTGTGTGTCTTCTATTCTTGATCCCCTTTATTTTTTTGCCCTTATGTATCTTTGATCTCCCCTCACCCTGTGACCAGGGGTCTCTATTTATAGAGATCGATTAAATAACTGCTAGGTTGGCGTAAAAGCCCAAACTGTGAAGAAAGTAGCATCTTTTATGCGGCGGTTATAGTAACTGCTATCCACGTTCAAATAATCTACTGAATCCGCGTATGACACGTGTCTCATTATAAGGTAATACGTATAACTGCTTCTCGAATATCATGGCATACAAACCATGTGGGTAACTGCCCCTGCGTAAAGATGGTTGGCATAAAAGCTAAATAACTGTCTTGTTGGCGTAAAAGCCAAACTGTAAAGAAGAAGACTCCTTTTACGCTACGGTTATGATAACTGCTACCCACGTTCAAATAATCTTCTGAATCTGCGTATGACACGTGTCCCTTTATGAGATAACGCGTATAACTGCTTCTCGAAGATCATGGCATACAAGCCACGTAGGTAACTGCCCCTGCGTAAAGATGGTTGGCATAAAAGCCAAATAATTTGTCTTGTTGGCGTAAAAGCTAAACTCTGCGTAAAACTTGATGATTCATGAATAATAGATAACTAGCATAAAATAGCCAATTATCCGTCATGACTAAGGTCTTGAGCGTATTCTGGGCTAAATAGCCTTATCATGTACCTTGCAAATGTAGCCGAGTTGGCATATTTCGAGGAGATAGCATACGGTGTACTCCTATAGTTAAAAATAGCCTGGTTGGCATAAAATGCAAGGATGGTAATGTGAGCATATTAGTCACAGTTTTAGCTTTCCCAGTCAATTATCCATCACGAATGAGGTCTTGAGCGTATTCTGGGCTAAATAGCCTTATAATGTACCTTTGTAAATATAGCCGAGTTGGCGTATTTTGAGGAGATAGCATACGACGTACTCCTATAGTTAAAAATAGCCTGGTTGGCATAAAATACAAGGATGATGATGTGAGCTTATTAGCCACAGTTTTAGCTTTTCCAGTCATTTAAAAAATAGAACAAAATCTCGTACATTAAATGCAGAGATCTGTCTCCATCTCGTGCATTAAATGCAGAGATATGCCTCGAGCTCTGTAAGAGAAACATCTTTTGACGTGACATCTGTTTCGTCTCATCTTGAGCGTAAAAACTCATTTTTGCCCATGTAGAATAGGCAGCGTATTCTTTGAATGCGTAAAAATGACTTGTATCAAGAATATGTCACTAAACGACAGCCTGGGTTTCTGTGCAAAATTATCAACACAGCCGTCCTCTCGATCATCGTGCAGTACTTTTGTCAGGAGTCAGGTTCACTGTTTTGTCTGACAAATTCATCCGAGAAATACGAAGAGTTCCTCGTATAACTTTATGTTGTATTAAAAATAAACGTATTTTAAACTTTACGCAGGGAGGTATAGCAATATTTTTATGCCAAAACAGCCTTGAAGCGCTGCTTTACGCGGGCAGCTCTGAAGCTCTACTTTATGCCAAACAGCTATGAAGCTCTATTTTATGCGGACAGCTCTGACGATCTACTTTACGCCAAACAACTCTGAAGCTCTATTTTACGCGGACAGCTCTGAAGCCATATTTTATACCATACAGTCTTGAGGCTCTGTTCTACGCGGACTTCATGTATGTTGGGGGTTTTGACTGTATAATACGCATATAATTCTCCAGCGTATTTTATGCTTCTACAAGATCCCCTTCAAAGTTTTCAAATTCCTCGTAATTTGAAATACTTTGAATGAAGCATGAAATGGTCAAATTTGACTCGTTCTCCGAGGCTAATTTTTTGACGATATTTAAGAAGTTGTTGGGATTTGTATGTTCTCTTCTACCTATATAAGGGCAAGCAAATGAACTTATTTTTCCATACTTCCTTCACCACAAAGATGGCTGCTGAGATTCATTGGGCTGAACTGAGAAAGAAGAAAATTATGCTCTTCCAGCATGTAAGGAGCCGTAAAAAGAGACATCTTCGAACAAATATTCTCTGCAACGATGGACCATGGAAGGATATCATAGCTTCCTTTGCTCGAGATAATCAGCGATTTTATATGACGATTCGTCAAAGAGAGAGGAAGGGTCTTATTAGACCACACAGCTTGCTAGCTGTATTTCCCCCATTATGAAGCTGGACCCTGGTGTGCAGCTTGGCCGTGTCTTCCAGTATTATGTTGGGTCTGAATCCTAGACACAATTCTAAGCATGGCCACCGATGACGTATGGAAGGTAGGCTTGAATAATTTAAACAGGCCCAGTTTTGTATCCTCCCTCCATTAACCATTTTCTTGGCCCCCGGCTAAAGAAGTGCTGTAGAAGAAGAAATGAAGATCTCCATCAGACGAGAACCTAGCGTAATAGATTCCCATCATATGTAATCGTGATCTTGAATATTAATAAAAAATCCTTTGTAAAATAGATATCCATCATATGTAATCATGATTAATAAACGTGTCTTCTTTTACGCACTATTGATTTGCCATGTTGCTGTGAAAAAGTCTGATAATATGCATCTTCAACATGCTTGAGTAATTTTTGCGCAGACTCTGATAAATATGCATCCAGTCACGTTCCAACTTTTACGCATAAAGGAAGATACGTAAAAACTCTTTAGCATTAAATTGTCTTAAAAATTCAATTATCATGCTATTTTTGACGAAGAGTCACATAGAATTCTGAACCATCATTTCTTCTTCATAAATGTGAAGAACATCTATTCAGAATATCATCTTCGAAAATGGCTTCTCGAAAGATTCTTGAGACAGGACAAGAAATGTCCGCCGAACAGGCCATATCTGAACTATATTCTGGCTAATACTTCGAATGAACTATCAATGGCCAAGGAAGAAAAGTCATCTCCAGTGAAGACAGACATTTTTAGGAAAGTCCTCTTAGTTGAAGAAGAAGTTACTGAATACTCGTAGTCTGTTTGCAAACGCTGATAAAAAAGAGCATTTTTGGCGTAAACTCTTGTGACCGGCTTCTTCAAGCGTAAAACCCAGATTATCAATATATATGCGTATTCTGCTGACTGATCTGTCCCGCGTAATTTAAGATGCACGTAAAATTATAGATCCATAGCATTTGAGTGTAAAATCGTAGATCTGCAACTTCTGAGCATAAAATCGTAGATCTGTAGCTTTTGAGCATAAAATCGTAGATCTGTAGCTTCTGAGCGTAAAAAGTTTCTGAGCGTAAAATCGTAGATCTGTAACTTCTGAGCGTAAAATCGTAGATCTGTAGCTTCTAAGCATAAAATCGTAGATCTGTAGCTTCTGAGCATAAAAACATAGATCTGTAGCTTCTGAGCGTAAAATCGTAGATCTGTAGCTTCTGAGCGTAAAATCATGGATCTGTAGCTTCTGAGCATAAAAGCTTCTGAGCGTAAAATCGTAGATCTGTGGCTCTGTACGTAAAATCATAGATCCGTAGCTTCTGAGCATAAAATCATAGATCTGTTACGCAGCATGACTATCTGTCTTCCTTTTCAAATGATCGGCTGACGTGATCCCAAATCATAACCGACTATAATAAAAGTCAGATTTTGTTAAGGATTCAGAGAGTTATTTGAACTCTATAAATAGGCCTAGGTCATGAGAGAGAAAAACCCTTCATCTCTTTTTGAAAAGAAAAAATAAACTCTTCGTCTCTTTCTGAAAAACCACAAATTCGCTATGGCACCAAAACAGATCTCCGCCGCTAAGGGAAAGAAATCCGCTTCATCATCTCGCTCCACTGCTCAAGCGACTCCCACTAGGCCAAGCGAGCCTCGTTCTGAACGAAGTGCTCCGCCGTCTAGCTGTGCACCGGGCATCACAAGTAAAACTTTGAGAGAAATAAAAACCATTTGCACACGTTTTACGTATATGCGCAAATACACCAACATTTTAATATGTCATCGTAAAACTCCATATTTTGCAATCTGGCGTAAAAACTTAGACTGTTAAAATTTTGGCGTATACTGCAAACCTTGCGTTTTACGTATTGAAAGTAAATTCCAGCGTAAAACTCTATATTTTGCAATCTGGCGTAAAACTCAGACTGTTAGGTTTTGGTGTATACTGTAAACTTTGCGTTTTACGCACTGGAAGTAAATTCTAGCGTAAAACTCAAATTTTTGCAGTCTGGCGTAAAAACTCAGACTGTCAAGTTTTGGCGTATACTGCAAGAATGTAGCACTTTACGTTTTATGCACCGAAAGTAAATTCTAGTATAAAACTGGCTTATTCTCTTGCTTTTTGTAGTGGACCCACAGATCCCACCTCTGGCTGAAGTAATGGGCTCTACTGTTGGAATGTTGAATTCCAACTACTTGGAGGACTTGTCCCATGTGACTTTTTCCATCTCTGGAAACGAGTATCCTCAAGAAAGGGGAACTCTGATCTCGGCCCAAGGAGAAAGAATATTGCTGAGTATGATCAGTGGGGAACCCTTGACATACATAGATGGGACCGAGTATAAGAAACCAGCTTTCTTATTTGGTGATGTTATTGATAAGCAATCCCAGACAAAGCCCAAGAAGGAAGATTGGGTATTTTATGCTGAGGGCACGGTCATGTTCCTGCCAAAGATGTCCAGAGATTACCCTATCTCTGCATTCTTCCATGCCACACATCCCAGAAGGATGGCATGGACTCTGACTTCTGATCTTCATGGCCAGCCAGGGAAGATCTTTTATAAGAAAAAATCAAACCAAGGATCCTTTGTAAGTAGTCCCTCCGGCCCTGTTATGCCCTTCAGAGGATTACTACCAGGCAGCGTCCCTAGTGAGGACTCTTCCTTGCTCCAGCCATTTCAAATGGCCACTTTCTATAATGAATTCATGGAGCAGGGAGGAGTATATCCCAGGATTAACCATCGTACAAGTGGATGGCTTCACCCCCACAATCTTCGATGGGCCAATTTAACTGCATGGGTCCTGAAGCACTTTCAAATGGAGCTGGAAAGTATTAACTTATTTGAGGCTGTGAGTGCTACTAGTGTTGGGCTGCCGATCAACACCAATTTATTCTTAGCTTTGATGGAGCGATATAAATTGCTCACTGGGACTTTCGCCACTCCGATAGGTGAGTTGGGCCTAGCCCTTCATGAGTGGCAGATATCTCAAAGCTGCCAATGGAAGACATTCCTTATGAAGAATACGTCCCCACCAACAGAGAGTTGAAGGATACTAACCCTCGGGTAGTGGCAGTATACCAAGAGCTGATGAGCCACTATCTTGCATGCACCACCTTCTACAGAGAGCCTTCTGATTTAGCCCATATTAACAAATGGGTATCCTACCTCTTCTTCCATCAGGCTAGAAATGCCAAGCAGGACAAGGTTGTAGATAGTAAAGACAAACCTTTGAACCCTCTGAGCATTCTTAATGCCAACACAATCGATGATCTCATTGAAGATGCAGGTGCTCCAGATTGTGTTCTGAATGAAGACATAGGGGGTTATCCTACAGGAACCAAAGCCTACAGTTATATGAGGTATTGCCGGAAGCCTCTGTCAAAGAAAGCTCAACTGGCTGGCTTCCTTTCTATTTGGCAACGCCAATGGGTGGTGCCTGGCATTGCGTCTGCAGATCATATTCATCGCAATATCCTATGGCCTATAGTACGTTTGGTATTTAGGGCAAGATTGGGCCTACTCCCTGCCATGGTATGCAGGATACAAGCTGGCCTGAGGGCTATTACTGATGGACTACTGGCCAATACTACACAACGCAAAGGATATCCCAGAGTGGAAATACCATTCTTATATCTGATGGGATGGTTAATCCTTCACAATACCAGAGTGATATCTTCCGGATCTGCCAGTGGTTCGGGCAATAACTTCTTGTTGAATTATAAGAATTCTTTTTGGAATGTGACTAGCGTCATAGATTGTTGACTAGCACTAAATTTTGCCCATAGTTGGAAATTCTTCTGTACCGTCCCCCCCCCCCGTACATATCAATCAACAGGGGACTAAACTTCAGGATATAGGTCAGGGGAAGACTATTCTTTCTCCTGAAGTCTTTTACTGGTTGGTCTGCATTAGACATTTCCACCTGCTATACAGAAGTGAGGACCACTGCTACTTGGAGCCTTATCTGCCTAGTCGTTTCGCCAGACAATTTGGGTATGATCAGTTGCATATGGAAAATCCCATCACCAGGTTTAAATTCAAAGATGGGCTTATTGATGGAGCTAGAGGATGGCGGTATTTCATCATGGGTTGTACTAGAGCAACCTTTGTTGTGCTCGCGACTTCTCTCTCCATGGAGTTGCACATTCTTTATTCATACGCACAGTTTTATGTGTCCATCAATACCTTCCATCATGATTTTGATGTATATAGAAGTTTCAGAATGCCCTCCCATAAGTCCACTAGAAGAGGGGAGATACCATCTGTCTCCTTTGATGAAGGGGATGAAGCTACTGGTGCAGATGATTATTTATTAATTTTACCGAGAGGCGTAATAGCTCCCCCGGTAGAGCCTCTCATAATTTCCAATAAACGAAAGGCTTCCACTCTGAAAGAGCCTCCCCCCCCCCCCCCCCCGCAAGAAGAAGCAGACTACCAGAGGTCCTAAAAAGACTTCCACCAAGGGGGTCGTAAACCCCCTGATTTTTCAGGAATTTTTAAAATGAATTTTTACAATTTTTTAGGAATTTTCTGGAATTTTTCTGTAATTAAAACTAAGGTATTTTGAAATTAAATAATTTTTAAATAATATTAAATAATATTAAATATTATGAGAATAATATTTTTTGGTGTAAAATGAAAAACTAGACATAGGATAATTTTTCGGTAATTTATTGGACCCCAGAAGCATTTTTAAAGCCCTAAAAACTAAGTTTAATAAAGCAAATTAAACCCTAAAAATAAATCCGGTTCAACTGAACCAAACCAAACCAACCAGAACCGGACCCGGTTCAATTGAACCCAACCCAAATCCTTATTGGGTCGGATCCAGGCCCAAAACTCAGACCCGACCCTCTAACCCGACCCGCACCCTTTGCCTAACGGATCGGGTCGGATCCCATCCTCCACCCGACCCGACCCGGCTCTGCCTACCCGAAACCCCTTTCCTCTTCCCCGACTACCCCGCACCCGCCACCGATCCGGCTTCCCGCAACAGTCGCTGCCGCCGCCTCGCCTTCGCAACGGTCGGCTGCTCCGATTCCTCCAGCGCTACGCCTCCCGTAACCGACCACCGCTTCTCCTCCCTCCCTCGCCCTATAAAACCCCGGCACACCGCAGCCACCTCCGCCTTTCTCCCCTGCCCTAGCCCCGCCGCCCTCTCCTCGCCGTCCTCCGCCGAGTCCAGAATCGACGACAACAGCCTTCTTCCCCAGCGCCACCCCTGCAGCACCTCGAGCCGGCCGAGAACAGAACCTCGACGCCCCAGCCACCCGAGCCCAGTCGTCTCCAGCAGAGCCCCCGCCGCCGAGCGCCCCCGGCTGAGCCACCTCCGGCTGAGCAACTCCGTCCGAGCAGCCCTTCCTCCGGCCAACAGCTCCGGTGAACTGTCCGGAACCCTAACCCTAACCATGCTACAATACTGTGTCGGTGTGTCGTGTCGTCTCGCGGACACGGGTATTTTTCATTCTTCGGAGCCCTGTTTAGGTACCCTTTTCTCTCTCCTCGTTGCCCTATTTTTCATTCTGTCTATTGTGACATGAACCCTGCGTAACCCACTCGATGCCCGTGCAACCCGCTTGGTGTGTCGCATCCTGTGCTGATCGCGAACTGCGATCCAAAAACAGGAAAATCAACACCCTATTTTCCTCCGGAACTGAGTACGTCCCGCCAAACGGGATGACTTGGTCACGTACGGTCTTCACTAAAAGGTGCGCGTCGTTGATATGGATGTGCGGGATTTCGCAGAAGTTGATTTGGATGTGCGTGCACACCGGAATCAACGCGTATCCGCCGACAACGCCCCGTATCGGCCTGTTCTGGAACGTGTTGTAACTTTGTGTACACATGTCGGATCGAAACAAAACTTGTGCCATCGGACTTGTAGCAATACGCTGGTCCTGTGACCCAAGTTTGGTTTGATTCCGAGAACGTTGATAAAATTGCGTATCGTGGGCCCCACGGCTCCACTTTACGGGCGATTTTGTGATCGGCTCATCGGAATCCAATTCTGGAAGTTCCGTTGGGTTCGTATCAACGTTCTGGACTTGTTGACACTAAGTTTAACAAATTTGGAGACCATTGGTTCTGACACATTTTTCGGTGCAAAGCGGCCCACATGTGGACCCCGCTTTGACTAGAAACCGTCGTTTTTGCCTCTGTATCCAAATTGGACTCAAAGATAGGCATTTCTAGCTATTTGATATTTTATGAATCTGATGGTGATGTTTATTTCCGCAACTGGAGCAGTACCTGTAATTTCTACTGAGGTCAGAGCTACAGTTGGAGTCAGAACCCCAGGCAAGTATACCTTGCCAACACAGCAGTTTTGCTACTTATTTTCTTGACTTAATTATACATTGTTATATATGCTTGACCTAGGACCATGTGACATTGCTTAGCTTCTGAATCACATTCGGGTGCCAACACTGTACGCAGAGTTGTGTAACGTCACTAGAGATGGATATCGTGACCCTTTACATTCTAGTGCTTGCATTATCAAGTACGTTATACCCAGGACACCTGACACTATTCATGAGACAAAATCTTCCTGAAATATTAAAGGTGATTCTGTGTAGGTTGCCGGATTATGACATAGACATTATATTCATAGACATTATATGACTTGCTGCATTAGATATGATCTTACGTTACATGGACATGAGGCATCGTGAACATGAGACGTGTGATTCCATTGGGTAGGGAGAGACACACAGGCTACAGGCTGATTATATATATATATTCTACTATATAGTAAATTACATAGTAACTTACATAGTATCACTGCTACAGGCTCCCAGACACAGAGCTTGTAGTAGTCTCAGCCTGAGTTCTAGTGATGCTCTCAACTTGCATTTCACATAGATGGTTACATAGTTTACCCCATATTATTTCATTTATTGCTGCACTATATTTATTTTGGCATAAGTTATTTTGTACCTTGCTATATCCCCTGAGGACCTGGATCTGGATTATGTCCCCAGGGTTAGCAGAGGATATCTATCCTGAGGTGTACGGAACATGAGCACTTCTCGGAGCAGTACCAGAACCTGAGGACGAGGTGATCGCTGAGGATTTTTCCTGAATATCTGCTTCTTCTATGCTCAGTCCTGATGCAATTAAACTCTTTAATTTCTGGTTTAATGAACAATTGTAACAGACTATTTATCGAGTTGTTCCCCGATTTTATTTACTTGTGACTGATGATGTTTATTTCCTTTTTTTGATATTGATGTATTTATTCTGTAGATGAGATTAGTAGACCCTTTTTGTTGTATTATAGCTTAAGTATGCCCCGATGGATCCATTAAATTGGGTTGTCCATCGGTGTGTGCTAATGGCCATTGTCACGTGTCTAGTCCCTCGATATTTTGGGACTGGGGCATGACATAGTTTTTGTGGTGGCCCATGCAGGTCAACGACTAAATTGCTTCAGTTTTAACTTAGGGACCGAGCAAGCTTGCAATAAGAATATGATAAGTTTTTAGGATCTCATCCACTTGCTTGAAACGTTCTTGATATCTATATCGTATTCGAATTAATTTTTGACTTGCATCTTGCCTTGATCCTGTACGCCTCTTATAGTTTATTTTGATGCAGAGTAATGGATCCAAGAATCAGAGACGAGAATCCCTTGGGTATACCACACGATGCTGTGGTTACCTATGATGAAGGAGTGACACCAGAAGACCGAGGACAATTAGCTCAAAGCAATCAAGCGGGCCAGCATACTTCCAGGTTCCGGTGTGATGACATTCCACCTCCTCTGCAGTTCGTTCCACCGATGCCCGTATTCCCACAAGGGCATCCTATGGACGGGCAACAGATATTCCAAATTATCTACGCAATGATGCAAGCCCAACAGTAAATTCATCAAGAGTCTCAGCGTCGCGAGGCGGAGCACTTGAGGACCAGCCTAGTAACCGCATTGGAGCAGGCAAATCCACAAGCTAGGCGACCAGCGACGGGATCTATCACTGATTTCCGTCAGCTCAAGCCCCATACCTTTTCTGGCAAGGAGGGACCAACCGAAGTTCATGAGTGGCTCACCAACACCCAACACCAGTTGGAAGCACCTGAGCTTCCAAGAAAATGTTGCATAACTGCCGTTAGAATGCAGTTGACGGATAATGCTCATCACTGGTGGCTATTTGAGGAGACACGGCTCGAACCAGACCGAGTCACTTGGAAAGAGTTTTCCAGACTCTTTCAGGAGATGTACATTTCGGCTATCGCTTGATCAGTACTTTGGGACAAGTTTAATCGCCTCACTCAGGACAGTATGACAGTGGAGGAGTACAACGCGGAGTTCATTCATCTGAGTCACTTTGCCCCTACTTTAATCCCGACAGAAGAAGAGAAGGCTGAGAAGTTCTTCGACGGGCTAAACTTTGAGCTACAGAGACTCATCGGATCCGTCGCACCTACCTCTTACTCGGACGTTCTTGCTGCAGCTCGATGCATGGAATGCGTCACCAGGAGAGAGACCAGTCTGAAACGATCTTCCACATCAGCCAGAGCACCACAAGAAGAAGCTGCAAAGAGACCTCATATGCACCAGCCACCCAGAGCCTCTCCGCAGATACTACCTACATGTCAATACTGTGGCAAGGTAGGCCATATTGAGAGGGACTGCAGACGCAAGTTAGGATTATGCTTGATTTGCGGAACCAACCAACACTTAGCCAAAGAATGTCCTCAGCATCGAGAGGGAACACCAATGTTAAACAGACAAGCTTTACCAGCACCAAGGCCAGCCTATCCAGCATTGGGAGTACCACAGACGGGAGTTGGAGAAGTCAGACCACCGGCTCCAGGAGGGAATCAGCCGAGGCCACCCTTGGCACCACAAGCAGCACTCTTCCAGCAGGCCCAGCAGCAGCAGAGGAATCCACCGCGAGGATGAGGACAAACTTTTGCGATGACTTTGGAGGACACGCAGACTCTTGGAGTAGCTAATGCGCATAAGTTTTCGTAGATATCTCGTCTAGTATTATTTTAGCTCGTGCATAATGGTTCGTGACCTTAGCCTTAACCTGGTAGTTTTAAACTTGCTAATAACTGATAACCTAATATATTTTTAAGTGATTTTCTAGATTTACTTCATTCGAGAAATTGCATAACTTTTATCGCTTAGGGAAATAATTTTTTCTATGTGTTATTCTTACACTCTCAACTTTGATTCTTCTTGATAGTGATGTGCTTCGAATAATGTTTACAATCGTGTCATCTCTGTTGATCGGTTATTCTTTGATTGCGAGGACGCAATCCTCTTAAGAGGAGTAGATTGTAAATCCCCTGATTTTTCAGGAATTTTTAAAATAATTTTTAACAATTTTTCTGGAATTTTCTGAAATTTTTCTGTAATTAAAACTAAGATATTTTGAAATTAAATGATTTTTAAATGATGTTAAATAATATTAAAATATTATGAGAATAATATTTTTTGGTGTAAAATGAAAAACTAGACATGGTAATTTTCCGAAAATTTATTAGACCCCGGAAGCATTTTTAAAGCCCTAAAAACTAAGTTTAATAAACCAAATTAAACCTTAGAAATAAACCCGGTTCAACTGAACCAAACCAAACCAACCCGAACCGGACCCGATTCAATTGAACCCAACCCAAATCCTTATTGGGTCGGATCCGGGCCCAAAACTCAGACCCGACCCTCTAACCCGACCCGCACCCTTCGCCTAACGGATCGGGTCAGATCCCATCCTCCACCCGACCTGACCCGGCTTCGCCTACCCGAAACGCCTTTCCTCTTCCCCGACTCCCCCGCACCCGCCGCCGCTCCGGCTGTCCGCAACCGCCGCTGCCGTCGCCTCACCTTTGCAACGGCCGGCTGCTCCGCTTCCCCCAGAGCTCCGCCTTCTGTAACCGACCACCGCTTCTCCTCCCTCCCTCGCCCTATAAAACCCCGACCCACCGCAACCACCTCCGCCTTCCTCCCCTGCCCTAGCTCCGCCGCCCTCTCCTCGCCGTCCTACGCCGAGTCCAGAACCGACGACCTCAGCCGTCTTTCCCGGCGCCACCCCCGCATCACCTCGAGCCGGCCGAGAATAGAACCTCGACGCCCTAGCCACCCGAGCCCAGTCGTCTCAAGAAGAGCCCCGGCCGTCGAGCGCCCCCGGCTGAGCAACTCTGCCCGAGCAGCCCTTCCTCCGGCCAGCATGTCACTACCACATTTTAGAAAAAAGGGTATTTTAGTAATTTCCTATTTAAATAAATATTGTGCATGGTAAATAATTTTTGTTGTATTATTTAATTGTTGTTGGATGTTATTTAATTATTTTGGACTTATTTTAGTGGACCCAACTAGTTTAGTTTGGACCCATGGACCAACATGAATTAATTAGTTAGACTTGGCCCATTTAGAAAGCCCATGGTTAAGAAGATGGATTAAATTAATTAAATGATTAGACTAGAAGCTTCCTTCCTTAATTATTTCTTCATGAGAGGCCCCAAGGGGTACATTGGACATTTTACAATTGCTTGGGGGAGGGGCTATGGCCGGCCTATTAAAGAGGGGGGAAATTTCTCTCTCCTCTCATCTCATTCCAAATCTAGATCTAGAATTCTCCCACTACCAAATTCCCTCCATTCCCAATCCAATTCCCTACCAAATTCATTCCAAATTCTTCCCAATTCACCATTAGAGAAGGAGGAAGCAAGGATCTAGAAGAAGGAAGCAAGGATCTACAAAGAGGAGCAAGGATCTACAATTTGGAAGCAAGTTCATCTCAATTGGAGGTTTCATTGGGAATCCATCTCCCAATAGGTATAATTCAGATTTTCCCATTTAAATAGCTTCTAAATCTGAGATTTAATCATGTAAAATCAACCTATATGTATGTAGTACCCATAGGACTTTGTTTTGTGTTCATAGGAGACCCATGGAGAAAGTTATGGTGCTTTTTGTGTCAATTTTGTTGGAATTCCGAATTTATATTTTGTTGTGTGTGTCAATTGATCCTATAGATCAATTGAACATGAGATTTGTGTTTGAGGCTAGTGTCGTGTCCATATTGGGATACTTGTGGTTCGTATCCCAACTATTTGGTGATACGTGTCATTTGGGGGTTTTCCTCCGACACGGGGCTTTGAACATGTCGTATTTTGACACGGACACATAGATCTACTTTTGATGCTTTGATTTGTTCATAAATATTATTTATGATCTGTTTGTGTCCTTCGGGGTGCATTTAGTTGTGTGTTGGACTCGTGTCGCATGCGTATCCTAGATCTAGTGGGATACGGTGAGATACTCTCCAATTGTGTGTATTTTTGTATAGATCTAATTAATTATGGTTCAATTCTTCATTTATAATTAGTATATATATATATATGGATATTAAATATTTATTTTGTGTATTTATTATAGTAATTATTGTAGCATAGATCTATATTTTGGGTGTGCTAATATAATGTACAATATAATATGTAGCTTTCTTGCATGCAAATATATATGTTACTACTTGTTAAATAATATAATTTATACATAAAATATTTTATAAAATATATTTGTATGTTTAATTGTGTAATTATATTATTTTTAATTATTATGTAATTATTTGGATATTAATGTAAATATTTTAGGTGTGCTTCTAGCCATGTAAATTATATGTTCTTTGTTAAATATTTGAAGGTATAAGTTTATGTGTATATTAATATATATATGTACATTTTTGTATTAATGGTTTATATATATATATATATATATATAATGTTTTATATATTCTGTTTATATATATATATATATATATATATATATATATTGTTTTATATATTCTGTTTTTATATATATAATTATATATATATAACTTGTTTTAGTGACAGTGAATTAATGACAGTAAAAACTGTCATTAATTAGCCGACTAATAGCAGCCGCTGTAGCCTTCGGGCAATTAATGACAAACCTGTCATTAATTGCAGCAGCGGGAAACAGTAGCTTTTCTGCGACGCTTTTCCGCGACAGTTTAACTGTCAGCGAAAACCAAAGCAGTGGCAGTTTATTATTTGGGTTTCGGTGACAGTCCTTCGGTGACAGTCCCGACTGTCACTATTTAAACTGTTTTGATTTAATCCTATTTTATTCACTGTTTTTCAATGACGCTTTGACAGATTTAATGTATATATTATATATTATAATTGTATATATATATATGTATATATATATGTGTTTTGTGAGGAATAATAATTGTAATAATATATTATGTTATTTATATAAATGTTGGGTTGTATATATTATTTTAGGGTATATATTAATTGTATTATTAGTATACTTTGTGTGAGTTCTTTTTGAATCTAATTTGATTCCTAAATTATTGTAGTTTATCTCTATATTATTTTATAGATGTCTTGTGAGGTTGACTTTGGGTTTGACCATGTTTGACTTTAGTGGACTTTAGAGTTGACCATAGTTGACTTTTACCTTAGAATTGACTTATTGACCTAGAAGTTGCCTAGTTTGACTTGTTCTCTTTCCGGGACCTTGTATTAATGTGGTATTCCATGTCTAGGTCTTCGAGGCACCGAGTCAGACATTTGTGAGACTGTTCATTGGACTTCAGGCGAGTACATTCTCTGATAGTTTCTCATTTATGATATCCTCTATGTTCGTTGTATCTAGTGTAGATATACATGTTATCTTGACACTATGGTTACACGGATTGGTATATCCGGATCTCGTCATGAGATGTTATTCCTTGGTATATGGTGTATATGGTGCAAGTATTGTTTCATTGGTTATCTTGTACATGTACAGACACCGATTCTCGGGGAGACTAGCTATCTTCTTGGGGAATCTAGTGCCATAACGTACCGTGGTTGGATCTATTATACCAGTCGGGGTGGGGAGTATTTTAGTGTAGATATGTGATTATACCCTCCTTGTGCATGTCTTGTTCCTTGTTAGTGTTGATCATACACCGCACGTATAATCAGCCAGGCCATCATACTCTTGTGCAAGTTCCCAAGCCGATCACATGTTAAAGCTAGTACTCACACACTTAGTCATTAGTATTCTTGTTCCATCAGCATATTGTTCATTATTGTATTTCTTTCCAGTATTTCCTTATTGTCTATACATTCTTGTATCTATTTATGCATCTTGTTTATCCACAACTATTTACTGTTACATAGTTTTTATCATTATTTGAGAACTGCTGTTAGGGTTGTACTCTGCACCTTTCCTGACTGGATATATTTTTCCAGATGACACTGAGGAGTACCCTACCTATTATGGACCCCAGGATGTTGTGGGTTTAGATTCTGAGACCCTGGCTCAAGAGGGACTTATCCCAACTGAGACAGTTGACCCTGGAGTTGTAGCTTTATAGTTTTGTAGTATTCTTTTGTACTGGATTTGTCTCCAGCATATTTCTGTATTTTTCTTCAGACTCATTGATGTATTATTTTAGACTCATGAGTTGTATTGTGACTATTCTATTCTTATCTGATTCGTGTTCATTCTATCTTAGTTCTGTGATTGAGTACACTATCTTTTGGTGGTTCATTATATTAGATAGACTTTCTAGACAGCGTTCTACCGCCGATTCTGCGGCGTAGGCTGGGCGTTGTTTCCGACTAGTACCCTTACCCCGGGTGCGGGTCGTGACACATTTTTGGTGGTGGCCCATGCAGGTCTAGCTTCACAAGTATGTGATGTCGTGGTAGTGCGACAACTTAGTTGTACTACTGCGAGCCTGTAATAGGATATAGGATATAGGCTGAGATACTCAATCACATCTAGGAAAATTCTTTTGATTCAACTATTCTCCTTTGATATTGATACTTGATCTCTTAAACTGTCATTTCCTTGATGTCTTACATCTTGTGCCATATTGATTCTTTCTTTCACTTTGTCTCAGGATGCCGCCTAAAACTAGATCACAGCAGGGGAGAGCAGCTTCTGAGAGGTCTGCGATATCCCGAGGGCCTGCACCAGTCACTTCTCCGGTGATTGGAGTGTCAGCTGCTTTCGGAGGTCCACCACCCACTCAGAGGACTGTGCCAGCTGTATCTGAGGGGCTTCCACCTCCACCTCCTGTGCCAGCAGAGGCGTCACAGATGTTTACTCTATTTCGTGAGATGCTCGAGGCACAGAGGGCTCAGTCGGAGGCACATCAGAGGCAGACCGACGTTCTACGGTAGGGCATCGAGAGTGCTCATCAGCTTGCTCGTGCTGTAGTTGAGAGAGGAGTTCCGGTCCAGCAGCAGGTTGTTCCTCAGGTTGCTCAGCTTCGGCCAGGCAACATTCAGGACTTCAAGAAACTGGAGCCTAGGGTTTTCAAAGGGACGGAGGGCATCGTCTATGCTGATGATTGGCTCGAGGACATTGAGCGTCTTATGAGGGTATCCCGTCTTTCTGAAGATCTGAAGGTTGAGGCGGTAGGACTTCAACTGTTCGACGTCGCTCGTACTTGGTTCAGGAATGAGCCGATTCTAGTTGACGCAGGACAATCTTGGGAGGTATTCAGGGACCTTTTCAAAAAGAAGTTTTTCGCCCGGATAGACAGGCTTGACTTGGGGAGACAATTTGAGAGTCTCATTCAGGGAAGCATGTCTGTGGAGGAATACGCTGCGGAGTTCGGTAGGCTGAGCCGATTTGCAGAGTATCTGGTGAGGGAGCCGGAGGTTCGAGCTATTCGTTTCCGAGAGGGTCTAAACTGGGAGGTGAAGATTCTCATTCCGTCTTTTTATGAGACATACTCGGAGATACTTGCGGAGGCACGCAAGGTTGAGCGGGATCTGGGTTTGAAGACCAAGAGAGACCGTGATTCTTTTCTGGGGGCCAACGGCAGTGCAGTATCTGCCAAACGTCCTCATTTCCAGTCCAGACCTTTCCAGCAGCCACAGCAGAACCAAACTCCAGCTTGAGCGCCTTTTCACCAGGCACCTCAGCAGCAGAGGCAGTTACAGCAAGCTCTATGCAACTTCTGCAAGAAGCCCGGCCACATCTGGGAAGTTTGCAGAAAGAGGCTAGGAGTTTGTTTGTATTGTGGTACTGAAGGGCATCAATTGAGGGAGTGTCCTCGTCGTGCAGTTCAGGGAGCAGCTCCAGCTCCGAGGGCACAGATAAGACCACCTGCAGCACAACTGAGGGGACCACTTCCGACACAGCAGCATCGTTTTGTCCAGCATCAGCAGCAGGGAGGTGCTCGGCAGGGACGAGCGTTTGCTATGACAGTCGAAGAGGAGGAACCCACAGGAGATGTCATCGCAGGTTCTATTCTTCTTGATTCCATTTCAGCTTTAGCTTTGTTTGATAGTGGTGCTTCCCATAGTTTTGTATCTGTTTCTTTTGCTCTAAAGCATGGTTTGGTAGCTGAGTCTTTGCTTAGGACTTGCAAGATCATGACCGGGGGAGGCATTATCCTGGTTAATGATATTTGCAAAGATCGGAGAGTTACTCTGGGAGGCTGGGAGTTGAGTGCGTGTCTACTTGTAATGCCACTTCCGAGCTACGACATTGTACTCGGGATGGATTGGTTGAGTAGGCACCGTGCTAGCATAGATTGTAGAGGAGGTAGAGTTTTGTTTGGTCCGCCAGGAGAGCCAGAGTTCGAGTTTGCTAGAGGAGCTGCGGAGCAGGAAGAAGGCATTATTTGTGGAGCTATGGTGGAAGACAAGGAGTTGCCACATCCGTTGATAGCAGAATTTTTGGATGTGTTTCCTGAAGAATTGCCAGGATTGCCGCCAGATCGAGATGTTGAATTTTCTATAGACTTGGTGCCAGGTGCAGAACCGATTTTGCAGCATGTCTATAGAGTAAACAACAGCGAGCTGGTCGAGTTGAAGAAGCAGGTGGACGAATTGCAGGATAAGGGGTTTATCAGATCGAGTTCTTCACCATGGGGAGCCCCGGTATTGTTTGTACCGAAGAAGGATGGATCGGTGCGCATGTGCATTGATTACAGGGCTTTGAATAATCTCACTATCAAGAATAAGTATCCTTTACCACGGATTGATGATCTGTTTGATCAGTTGAGTGGTGCCAAGGTATTTTCTAAGATAGATTTGAGATCAGGCTACCATCAGATGAAGGTGAAGCCGGGGGACATACCGAAGACTGCTTTTAGAACTCGGTATGGTCAGTACGAGTTTATGGTGATGTCGTTTGGTTTGACTAATGCACCGGCGGTATTTATGAACTTGATGAACAAGGTATTCCACCAGTACCTTGACAAGTTCGTGGTGGTGTTCATCGACGACATACTCATATACTCGAGGACACCGGAGGAGCATGAGGAGCATTTGAGGATTGTGTTGGATGTGCTGAGGAAGAAGAAGTTGTATGGGAAGTTGTCCAAATGTGAGTTTTTCTTGGACAAGGTAGAATTCTTGGGGCATGTTGTGACTGGTGATGGTATTTCAGTGGATCCGAAGAAGATTTCAGCAGTGGAATCTTGGAAGACTCCGAGTTCGGTAGCAGAGATCAGGAGTTTCTTGGGATTGGCAGGCTACTACAGAAAGTTTGTGCAAGATTTTTCGAGGATTGCCGAGCCGATGACCAGACTCACAAGGAAGGATGTGGAGTTTGTTTGGACGGAAGATTGCCTGGCTGCTTTTGAGGAGTTGAAGAAGAAGTTGACGTCTGCTCCTATTTTGACATTGCCATCAGGGTCCGGAGGTTTCACTATTTATAGTGATGCATCGGGAAAGGGTTTAGGTTGTGTTCTTCAGCAGCATGGGAAAGTGATTGCCTATGCATCCAGGCAATTGCGTCCTCATGAAAAGAACTATCCTACCCATGATTTGGAGTTGGCAGCTGTCATATTCGCCCTGAAGTTGTGGAAACATTATTTGTACGGAGAGCGTGTGGAGATCTTCACAGACCACAAAAGCTTGAAGTACGTTTTCACGCAGAAGGAGTTGAACATGAGGCAGCGTCGGTGGTTGGAATTGATGAAGGATTTTGATATCTCTTTGCAATATCATCCTGGGAAAGCCAATGTAGTTGCCGATGCTTTGAGCAGGTATCCGGTAGCTATGTTCTTGACGCAGGATCGATATCTGTTGGAGGACTTGGAGAGCTTGGGCATTGAGGTAATTGTTCCTGGGTATGCTATGCAGATGTGGGGATTGCAGATACACTCAGATTTGATGGACAGGATCAAGGCAGCACAGTATGATGATGTATCTTTGAGGAGTATCAGAGCTCAGGTGAGAGCAGGATTGGAGGATGATTTCACTATTGCAGAGGATGGATCCTTGAGGCATGGAGTTAGATTGTGTGTGCCTAGTGGGGAGTTGCGCGAGGAGGTGTTACAGGAAGCGCATCGCTCTCAGTATTCCATACATCCAGGTGCTAACAAGATGTATCGGGATATGCGAGAGAGTGTGTGGTGGTATGGCATGAAGAGGGAAGTGGCACAGTTTGTATCCAGATGCTTAGTGTGCCAGCAGGTGAAAGCCGAGAGGCAGAGGCCAGGAGGTACTTCAGCCATTACCCATTCCAGAGTGGAAGTCGGAACACATTACTATGGATTTTGTGTCCGGACTACCACGATCTCCAGGAGGGAAAGATGCGATTTGGGTCATTGTTGATAGATTGACCAAGTCGGCCCACTTTTTGCCTTTCAAGGTGGGTTTGTCTACGGAGAACTTGGCAGAGATGTATGTGAGGTAGATCGTTAGGATACATGGAGTTCCCGTCAGCATAGTCTCAGATCGAGATAGTCGTTTCACTTCTCATTTCTGGAGGAGTTTGCAGGAGAGTTTGGGCACTCAGCTCAAGTTCAGTACTGCATATCATCCCCAGACAGATGGGCAGTCAGAGAGGACTATTCAGACTCTCGAGGATATGTTGCGCACTTGTGTACTAGATTTCGGGGGTTCTTGGGAGGACCATCTCCATTTGGTAGAGTTTGCTTACAACAACAGTTACCAGGCCAGTATAGAGATGTCACCTTTTGAAGCTCTATATGGTAGGAGGTGTCGTACTCCTTTGTCTTGGGACGATATTGGAGAGAGAGTTTTGCTTGGGCCAGAGATGGTTGTGGATACAGCAGAGAAGGTTCAGTTGATCAGAGACAGACTTCGAGTGGCGCAGGACAGACAACGGCATTGGGCCGATAGCCATCAGAGACCCTTGGAGTTTGAGGTATAGTTTAGATTTTATTTTGTGTGCTTGTTCTTGGTTGTTTGTTATAGATAAGTTCTTAAGGTGGTGTTTTGTTCTAGGTGGGTGGTTTGGTGTTTCTGAGGATTTCTCTGACACGAGGCACGATTCGCTTCGGTGGAGGCGGAAAGCTTAGTCCGCGATTCATTGGACCTTTCACTATTCTAGAGAGGGTCGGTGCAGTTGCTTATAAACTAGACTTGCCACCTGCATTGGAGGGAGTGCACAACGTGTTTCATGTGTCGCAGTTGAGATGATACGTGGCAGATCCTAGTCATGTATTGGATCACTCAGAGATAGAGGTGGGCCCTACTCTTAGCTATCCAGAGCAGCCAGTTGGAATTCTGGATCGGAGAGAGAAGGTGTTGAGGAACCAGACTATTCCTTTGGTGCGCGTCGCATGGAGGCATCACTCTCCGGGGGAGTCTACCTGGGAGAGAGAGGATGACATGCGAGAGCGTTATCCATATTTGTTTGTACCTTGAGGTATGTTATTTCTAGTTATGTTCTGTTCATTGTTATGTTTTGTTCATTAGTTAGTTGTGATTCTTTAGTTCTGTTCTGTGATTTTCTGGGGGTAGTTTTCATCTTTGAATTTCAAGGACGAAATTATTTTAAGGAGGGTAGACTTGTCACTACCATATTTTAGAAAAAGGGTATTTTAGTAATTTCCTATTTAAATAAATATTGTGCATGGTAAATAATTTTTGTTGTATTATTTAATTATTGTTGGATGTTATTTAATTATTTTGGACTTATTTTAGTGGACCCAACTAGTTTAGTTTGGACCCATGGACCAACATGAATTAATTAGTTAGACTTGGCCCATTTAGAAAGCCCATGGTTAAGAAGATGGATTAAATTAATTAAATGATTAGACTAGAAGCTTCCTTCCTTAATTATTTCTTCATGAGAGGCCCCAAGGGGTACATTGGACATTTTACAATTGCTTGGGGGAGGGGCTATGGCCGGCCTATTAAAGAGGGGGGGAAATTTCTCTCTCCTCTCATCTCATTCCAAATCTAGATCTAGAATTCTCCCACTACCAAATTCCCTCCATTCCCAATCCAATTCCCTACCAAATTCATTCCAAATTCTTCCCAATTCACCATTAGAGAAGGAGGAAGCAAGGATCTAGAAGAAGGAAGCAAGGATCTACAAAGAGGAGCAAGGATCTACAATTTGGAAGCAAGTTCATCTCAATTGGAGGTTTCATTGGAAATCCATCTCCCAATAGGTATAATTCAGATTTTCCCATTTAAATAGCTTCTATCTGAGATTTAATCATGTAAAATCAACCTATATGTATGTAGTACCCATAGGACTTTGTTTTGTGTTCATAGGAGACCCATGGAGAAAGTTATGGTGCTTTTTGTGTCAATTTTGTTGGAATTCCGAATTTATATTTTGTTGTGTGTGTCAATTGATCCTATAGATCAATTGAACATGAGATTTGTGTTTGAGGCTAGTGTTGTGTCCATATTGGGATACTTGTGGTTCGTATCCCAACTATTTGGTGATACGTGTCATTTGGGAGTTTTCCTCCGACACGGGGCTTTGAACATGTCGTATTTTGACACGGACACATAGATCTACTTTTGACGCTTTGATTTATTCATAAATATTATTTGTGATCTATTTGTGTCCTTCGGGGTGCATTTAGTTGTGTGTTGGACTCGTGTCGCATGCGTATCCTAGATCTAGTGGGATACGGTGAGATACTCTCCAATTGTGTGTATTTTTGTATAGATCTAATTAATTGTGGTTCAATTCTTCATTTATAATTAGTATATATATATATGGATATTAAATATTTATTTTGTGTATTTATTATAGTAATTATTGTAGTATAGATCTATATTTTGGGTGTGCTAATATAATGTACAATATAATATGTAGCTTTCTTGCATGCAAATATATATGTTACTACTTGTTAAATAATATAATTTATACATAAAATGTTTTATAAAATATATTTGTATGTTTAATTGTGTAATTATATTATTTATAATTATTATGTAATTATTTGGATATTAATGTAAATATTTTAGGTGTGCTTCTAGCCATGTAAATTATATGTTCTTTGTTAAATATTTGAAGGTATAAGTTTATGTGTATATTAATATATATATGTACATTTTTGTATTAATGGTTTATATATATATATATATATATAATGTTTTATATATTCTGTTTATATATATATATATATATATTGTTTTATATATTCTGTTTTTATATATATAACTTGTTTTAGTGACAGTGAATTAATGACAGTAAAAACTGTCATTAATTAGCCGACTAATAGCAGCCGCTGTAGCCTTCGGGCAATTAATGACAAACCTGTCATTAATTGCAGCAGCGGGAAACAACAGCTTTTCTGCGACGCTTTTCCGCGACAGTTTAACTGTCAGCGAAAACCAAAGCAGTGGCAGTTTATTATTTGGGTTTCGGTGACAGTCCTTCGGTGACAGTCCCGACTGTCACTATTTAAACTGTTTTGATTTAATCCTATTTTATTCACTGTTTTTCAATGACGCTTTGACAGATTTAATGTATATATTATATATTATAATTGTATATATATATATGTGTTTTGTGAGGAATAATAATTGTAATAATATATTATGTTATTTATATAAATGTTGGGTTGTATATATTATTTTAGGGTATATATTAATTGTATTATTAGTATACTTTGTGTGAGTTCTTTTTGAATCTAATTTGATTCCTAAATTATTATAGTTTATCTCTATATTATTTTATAGATGTCTTGTGAGGTTGACTTTGGGTTTGACCATGTTTGACTTTAGTGGACTTTAGAGTTGACCATAGTTGACTTTTACCTTAGAATTGACCTATTGACCTAGAAGTTGCCTAGTTTGACTTGTTCTCTTTCCGGGACCTTGTATTAATGTGGTATTCCATGTCTAGGTCTTCGAGGCACCGAGTCAGACATTTGTGAGACTGTTCATTGGACTTCAGGCGAGTACATTCTCTGATAGTTTCTCATTTATGATATCCTCTATGTTCGTTGTATCTAGTGTAGATATACATGTTCTCTTGACACTATGGTTACACGGATTGGTATATCCGGATCTCGTCATGAGATATTATTCCTTGGTATATGGTGTATATGGTACAAGTATTGTTTCATTGGTTATCTTGTACATGTACAGACACCGATTCTCGGGGAGACTAGCTATCTTCTTGGGGAATCTAGTGCCATAACGTACCGTGGTTGGATCTATTATACCAGTCGGGGTGGGGAGTATTTTAGTGTAGATATGTGATCATACCCTCCTTGTGCATGTCTTGTTCCTTGTGAGTGTTGATCATACACCGCACGTATAATCAGCCAGGCCATCATACTCTTGTGCAAGTTCCCAAGCCGATCACATGTTAAAGCTAGTACTCACACACTTAGTCATTAGTATTCTTGTTCCATCAGCATATTGTTCATTATTGTATTTCTTTCCAGTATTTCCTTATTGTCTATACATTCTTGTATCTATTTATGCATCTTGTTTATCCACAACTATTTACTGTTACATAGTTTTTATCATTATTTGAGAACTGCTGTTAGGGTTGTACTCTGCTCCTTTCCTGACTGGATATATTTTTCCAGATGACACTGAGGAGTACCCTACCTATTATGGACCCCAGGATATTGTGGGTTTAGATTCTGAGACCCTGGCTCAAGAAGGACTTATCCCAACTGAGACAGTTGACCCTGGAGTTATAGCTTTATAGTTTTGTAGTATTCTTTTGTACTGGATTTGTCTCCAGCATATTTCTGTATTTTTCTTCAGACTCATTGATGTATTATTTTAGACTCATGAGTTGTATTGTGACTATTCTATTCTTATCTGATTCGTGTTTATTCTATCTTAGTTCTGTGATTGAGTACACTATCTTTTGGTGGTTCATTATATTAGATAGACTTTCTAGACAGCGTTCTACCGCCGATTCTGCGGCGTAGGCTGGGCGTTGTTTCCGACTAGTACCCTTACCCCGGGTGCGGGTCGTGACACAGCAGCTCCGGAGAACTGTCCGGAACCCTAACCCTAACCTTGGTACAGTACTGTGTCGGTGTGTCATGTCATCTCGCGGACACGGGTATTTTTCATTCTTCGGAGCCCTGTTCAGGTACCCTTTAATCTCTTCTCGTTGCCCCGTTTTTTGTTCCGTCTATTATGACGCGAACCCTGTGTGACCCTCTCGATGCCCGTGCAACCCGCTCGGTGTGTCGCGTCCTGTGGTGATCGCGAACTGCGATCCAAAAATAGAAAAATCAATACCCTATTTCCCCCCAGAACTGAGTACGCTCCGCCAAACGGGACGACTTGGTCGCGTGCGGTCTTCACCGAAAGGTGCACGCCATTGATATGGACGTGCGGGATTTCACAGAAGTTGATTTGGATGTGCGTGCACACCGGAATCAACGCGTATCCGCCGACAACGTCCCGTATAGGCCTATTCTGGAACGTATTGTAACTTCGTGTACACACGTCGGATCGAAATAAAACTTGTGCCATCGGACTCGTAGCAATATGCTGGTCCTGTGACCCAAGTTTGGTTCAATTCCGAGAACGTTGACAAAATCGCGTATCGTGGGCCCTACGGCTCCACTTGACGGACGATTTTGTGATCGGCTCATCGGAATCCAATTCTGAAAGTTTCGTTGGGTTCGTATCAACGTTCTGGACTTTTTGACACTAAGTTTGATGAATTTGGAGACCATTGATTCTGACATATTTTTCGGTGCAAAGCGGCCCACATGTGGACCCCGCTTTGACTAGAAACTGTCATTTTTGCCTCTGTGTCCAAATTGGACTCAAAGACAGGCGTTTCTAGATATTTGATATTTTTTGAATCTGATGGTGATGTTTATTTCAGCAATCGGAGCAGTACCTGCAATTCCCAATGAGGTCAGAGCTACAGTTGGAGTCAGAACCCCAGGCAAGAATACCTTGGCAACACTGCAGTTTTGCTACTTATTTTCTTGACTTAATTATACATTATTGTACATGCTTGACCTAGGACCGTGTGACATTACTTAGCTTTCGAATCACATTCGGGTGCCAACACTGTACGCAGAGTTGTGTAACATCACTAGAGATGGATATCGTGACCCTTTACATTCTAGTGCTTATATTATCAAGTACGTTATACCCAGGACACCTGACACTATTCATGAGACAAAATTTTCCTGAAATATTTAAGGTGATTCTGTGTAGGTTGCAGGATTATGACATAGACATTATATTCATAGATATTATATGACTTGCTGCATTAGATATGATCTTACGTTACATGGACATGAGGCATCATGGACATGAGACGTGTGATTCCATTGGATGGGAGGGATACACAGGCTACAGGCTAATTTTATATATATATTCTACTATATAGTAAATTATATAGTAACTTACATAGTATCACTGCTACAGGCTCCCAGACACGGAGCTTGTAGTGGTCTCAGCTTGAGTTCTAGTGATGCTCTCAACTTGCATTTCACATAGATGGTTATATAGTTTACCCCCATATTGTTTCATTTATTGTTGCACTATATTTATTTTGGCATGAGTTATTTTGTATCTTGCTATGTCCCCTGAGGACGTGGATCTGGATTATGTCCCCAGTGTTAGCAGAGGATAT
This sequence comes from Iris macrosiphon, assembly GCA_036927795.1. Lineage (NCBI taxonomy): Eukaryota > Viridiplantae > Streptophyta > Magnoliopsida > Asparagales > Iridaceae > Iris > Iris macrosiphon. Next base: position 182,011,429 of record JAYESA010000011.1, on the reverse strand, counting down.
CTATCCTGAGGTGTACGGAACATGAGCACTTCTTGAAGCAGTACCAGAACCTGAGGATGAGGTGATCGCTGAGGATTTTTCCTGAATATCTGCTTCTTCTATGCTCAGTCCTGATGCAATTAAACTCTTTAATTTCTGGTTTAATGAACAATTGTAACAGACTATTTATCGGATTGTTCCCCGATTTTATTTACTTGTGACTGATGATGTTTATTTCCTTTTGTTGATATTGATGTATTTATTCTGTGGATGAGATTAGTAGACCCTTATTGTTGTATTACAGCTTAAGTGTGCCCCGATGGATCCATTAAATTGGGTTGTCCATCGGTGTGTGCTGCTGGCCATTGCCACGTGTCTAGTCCCTCGATATTTTGGGACTGGGACGTGACAGGGGTCCCTTCCAGGAATGAACCTATTGTTTTCCCTGTTGGGGATGATTCTTTGATTAGGGATCCTTCGCCTTTTAAAGAAGGAACCTCCACAGTTCCAGCTGAAAGTGCTGGAGATTCTTTGCCGGCGACTGCTGCCGCTACCACCGTTACTGATGGTGCTTCTATATCGCCTTCGAGGTCGAGCTCACCAATAATTAATATACCTTTTATAAGACAAATAATAGGACTAGCCCCTCCTTTATCTGTAAGTATTTCAAGCGAGATTCCACCCGATGAACCTCGAGTAGATCTGGGTGATGACTGGGATGTCGAACCTCAAGCGTCAGTCGGTGTACCCTCCTCTCCAGATATAACAGCTTGTTTAGCATCATTAAGAAATAATTTAGCTATACAGGCTGCAGACGCACTATACATACCATCGGCCATGGTTAAATGTTGTCTTTATGCTTTCTTCAGGAAAAATTAACATCAAATTGATATTAACTTTCTATTTATCTTATTTTCAGGCAAATACATCTCGGGGAAGGGCGGAGCTCGAACAACATCTGATTTTGTTGTGGATCTAGCTAATAAAACGGCGGTGACCACCGTCGAAGAAGCATACCTTGAAGCCGTTGATCCTTCATCCGCAATATCCTCGGATATACTCCCGACAACAGCAATTCAAATAATATCAGAGGTGGATGAACTCACCATCTCGACTGTGCCTCCTTCATCGAGCATGCCAGCAACTTCAACTGTTGTTGGTGTCTCTTCTTTTGTCGTGCCATCTGTTGAAGCAACGACTGTGGCAACATCCTCTGCAATCATTACAGAAAGGAGATTTACCGATATTGCGGCCACTCCCAGCGTCCATTCGAGCTTTGCTATGCTAGTTGAACAATACACTAGCATATTCTACCTCACTTTGAAGGAATTGATATCCATGGTGCTGGAGAAGAATCTAGGCCTTGATGCTCTGAAGACATCCTCCAAGCTCACCATAGGATAAATTAGAAATTTCAATGACGCTGAAAGAGCTAATGCGCTAGAGCAAATGGTTAATGGTTTAGAATAACCTATTAACGAATATTTGCAACTATCCCGAGGCAGCATAAATGACTTGGTTCAGGCTGAGTATGACTCCCTAATTGCGGAATTTGCTCAGAGGGCTGAAACTTTAAACAAATCCATCCAGGAACAGCAACAAGAGATGGAGAAAGAGCAAGCCATATTGGTGGAGAGTATTCCTCAGCTAGCCCAGTGCTGTACCGAATGTGAGGGATATAAAGTGAGGGTTCAAGAATTGGAAGCTGAACTTGCTCAGACAAGGGAGAGGCTTCTTAAAGCATCGCTAGTTCGTGATGTATTAGAGGTCCAAGTGAATACAGCTCAACAGAACTTGACACATGTGGGTGTCATCCACGCAAGTTTCGTTGATTCTCTGTCCGAACTATCTCTCTTGAGCAATGACGAAGCAAGGCTGGAACTGGCTCGCACCAACATTTAAACTCCAGAAATGAGAGGATGGCTGCTTTGGCGCAACAGATCAGGAATTTAACTGCTCCTCCCTTATGATGTACTTTTTTGCTCCTTAATTTCTCAGAAATAATAAAGATACATTTTCTGACTTTGTGGACCCATCACTTTAACATATAAATGATAGGCTAAGATGAAAGTGATATCAGAGGTAATATGAACATGATATACTTTCGGTAAGGTTTAGCTGAATGTAAATCTATTCAGAGGTAATATCAACCTGATAGAATATAATCCAACTAAATTTGTATACATAACACTATCAGAGGTAATATGAACATGATAGGTTTCAAATTAGTTAAATATATCTATTCAGAGGTTATATGAACCTGATAGAATATGATTCAACTAACCTTTGTATGTAATATCGTCATAATAAAATCTTCATCATACTCCATTAAGCAAAGGAGATCAAGCATAGTACTACTTCAAGAATTTGCCGTTGATAGGAGCCATTATCAAATCTCCGTTAGGTTTGGCTAATCTGTAAGCGCCATTTGAGAACGTTGTTTCAATCACATAAGGGCCCTCCATTTCTTTACGTTTGTTTGTGTGAACTTCGGACATCGTACCAGAGGTAATATGGACGTAGTACAATACCGTGTTTGTTAAGGACATCCCACTGGGGGATCCTTGGTGGACCCATCATTTATTGCGCATGTTGAGTGCAAATAATAAGTCTGAGACAAGTCCTGACAGAGGTGACCGTTTTTGTGGACCCGCTACTTTTTGCGCACGTTAGTGCAAGTAATAGGTTTGAGACAAGTCCTGACAGAGGAAATATGGAAGCTTGTAAAATACGACTCTGTGGTGATAGTGGAGAGACATATTCCAGAGGTAATATGAACGTGAACTGACTTTTTTCTCTATTGAGAGGTAATATGGACTTGCATTATTCGTTTCCATTGCGGGCATCCCATCGGGGGTTTTTTGTGGACCTATTACTTCTTGTGCATGAGAGTGCAAGTAATGAGTTTAAGACAAGCCCTGCCAGAGATAATATGGACGTGGCAGTTTTCGTGGAACTAACACCACTGGCGTACTTAGAGTTAAGTACATATGCTAAGTTGAGATGACAACCGATATTAGAGGTAATATGGATATGATAATCGATAGCCAAAATTCGGAAGGTTTGCTCAGAGGTAATATGGACATGACAAACTCAGCCTGAGAAAAATATTATGACAGCAGTTCAGAGGTAATATGAACGTAAACTAATGTCCAAAAAATTCATTGAGGAGTGATTTGTTGAGTATGGTCTATCTGAACATGAAGATAGACCAAAGGATCACTCCGTTGGGAAGATTGATGGGACGATAGCTTGGAGGCAATATGAGCATGGCTAGCGTCTAACGAGATTGGTTTGAATAGTCACTGAAGAAATGTGCGAGTAGACCTAAGAATTGCTCCGCTCAGGAGATTTTGAGAATCCATCATCCATTGCGTATCCGGGACTCTTGGATACGGATGATAGTTTTTTACAAGAATTTGTAACGAAGGAAAAAATATTGCACATATGCACTTGCTGGGGATGAAGAACCACGAGTTAATTTGTACATCTGGCTTGTGGACTTATTACCAATGGCGTACCTTAAGTACAGATAATAAGCTGAAATGACTAGCACTATCAGGGGTTATGTGAACATGATTTGAAGAAAAAAACTTTACTCAGAGGTAATATGGACATGGAAAAAGTTCTGAAAATATCTTACTCAGAGGTAATATGGACGTGGTAAGATATGACTTTGTGGGGATAAAGAAAAATAGGACAGAGGTTATATGGAAGTGACCATTTTTGTGGTGATAGATTTACTCTTCTAGAGAAAGTTGAGAGACGTAGTTCAGAGGTAATATGGACGTGAACTGATCGATAGCAACAACTTGGACATGGAAAACTCAGCTGGGGAAAAAAATATTTGGACAACAGTTCAGAGGTAATATGGACGTGAACCCATGTCCGAAAAATTTACTGGGGAGTGATTTGCTGAGTGGGGATAGACCTGAAGGTTGTTCCACTGGGGGGACTTTAGGGAAAAATTGCCACGTTGCAGTGAGATCAATTTGCAGTGATCGTCTTCTTGTTTATAAATGCAAAGTGATGAATTTGGCGTCGATCAACTCCTGGATTTTTCTTTTCAGTATATAGCATGCCCTTGTGGGGTGATGAATGTACCGATGAAAGAGATAATATTCTGGGTCATCGACCTTGCCAGCCTTTTCAGGGTATCTGAGGTTAGGTAGCCGAAGTTTGTTTTTCTTCATCAATATATTAAAGATTTCAATGATGTCATCCTCATTGAAGGAGAAAGTCCGCTTTGGCTTTCGGGCTTCCGATACCTGACTCGTACGGTCCTCAGGGAAGATGGTCATAGTTGCATTATCTTCGGACTCAGAGAGAACTCTACCCCCAGCTTTGGATGCTGCTTTCTTTTATCGAGGAAGACTACCCCCAGACATGTCGTTATCTGGTTCTTCTTCCTGTAATGACAAAGTATAGTTCAATCGGTCAAAAACTGACCGTTTTGCTTTAGAACAGCAACGGTTAATTACAACCTTATGACTATTACAACAATATTCTCTAGGAGATGTAATAGACGTATTAGGAGATCCCCTGTCTTTGCATTTCTGGATCAAGAAATCATGCAAATCAGGGAGATTACCAGAAGAAGAAGAAGGATTATTCTGCCTTTTTATATCAGTAGAAAGGTGTAGATTAGGAATCATAACCCTTTCTCTGCCATAGGAATACAACAGTTCACCCATGTGAGTAGCATATGATCCATCATCTGTCTGAGGAGCGTATCTTCACATAAAATGTGTCTTCTTTACGCGGACAGACCTATCCTGGCATAATTTGAATATTTGTATAGGTTCACGTAAAACAGCGAAAGTCCGCATAATCTGTAAAGTGGGAACTTTCTTCTCTTGTAGGCGTAAAAGCTCAGAGGTTGAAAGATTTGCCGCTTATTTTCCTTTGATGTGATCAAAGGGTACATCTGCCTCATCATAGACGGGAGATATAATTTTATGCGCAGGGCGTGTTTGAAATTTCTGAATTGGCACTGAGGCATTGCCAGAAATTTTGTCTGCCACGTCACAGACGGAAGACGAAGGTTTACATGCAGGGCGCGTCTGAGACTTCTGGATTGGCACTAAGGCCTTGCCAGAAGTCTTTTCTACCACGTTACAAACGGGAGACAAAGTTTTATGCATATGACGTGTTTGAGACTTCTGGATTAGCACTGAGGCATTGCCAGAGGTTTTGTCTACCACGTCATAGACGGAAGACAAATTTTTATGAACAGGACGTGTTGGCTGTGTTGTCACAGCTTTGTTGATCAGAGAGTGAGAGCTTGTAGGAAGGGTAGAGGATATCTTAGGCATCCACACTTTATGCAGCTTTCTGTTATTCTGGACAGAGGGAGAATGAGAGCTACCCCCTGCACGAAGCATGTCTTCATAGGCACATTGGTCGAACTGGACGACCAAAGTCTTCTTTGTCGATCCGATGGATACAGTATCGTACTGAGAAATTGCTTTCTCGTCAGATAAGAAAGTTATCCCCAGCAGAGTCATCATCTTTGTTTGATGATAAACAAAATGAGAAGAAGAGAGTTTATACGAAACCTTTTTTTTTGCTTACAAACAAGAAAAGAGTACAATTAATCATATACGAGGATGTTAAGTAGAATAAAATAATTCTGGGGAAGTATTGCTATAGAAGTTTGATCTGCGGTCGATCACTTTGTTCCTTGGACCACACGATGATAAAGAAGGGCTGTAGAAGAAGAAGAAGCTTTAAAGGTTGCAAGTGGAATTGAATTCTTGTTGCCAAAGTTGTCAACCAACACTCTCTGTCTGTGCTCTCTCTCTATGATCTCTTCTTGTGCTTCTGTTTGATCCCCTGTGTATCTTCTGTGCTTGATCCCCTCTATTTTTTTGCCCTCGTCTGTCTTTGATCTCCCCTCACCCTGTGACCAGGGGTCTCTATTTATAGAGATCGATCAAATAACTGCCAGGTTGGCGTAAAAGGCCAAACTGTGAAGAAAGTTGCATCTTTTACGCGGCGGTTATAGTAACTGCTACCCACGTTCAAATAATCTCCTGAATCCTCATATGACACGTGTCCCATTATAACATAATGCGTATAACTGCTTCTCGAAGATCATGGAATGCAAGCCACATAGGTAACTGCCCCTGCGTAAAGATGGTTGGCGTAAAAGCCAAATAACTGTCTTGTTGGCATAAAAGCCAAACTGTGAAGAAGAAGACTTCTTTTATACTGCAGTTATGATAACTGCTACCCACGTTCAAATAATCTTCTGAATCTGTGTATGACACGTGTCCCTTTATGAGGTAATGCATATAACTGTTTCTCCAAGATAATGGCATGCAAGACACGTAGGTAACTGCCCCTGCGTAAAGATGGTTGGCGTAAAAGCCAAATAATTTGTCTTGTTGGCGTAAAAGCCAAACTCTGCGTAAAACTTGATGATTCATGAATAATAGATAACCAGTATAAAATAGCCAATTATCCGTCACGACTGAGATCTTGAGCGTATTCTGGGCTAAATTACCTTATCACGTACCATTACAAATGTAGCCGAGTTGGCGTATTTTGAGGAGATAGCATACGGCGTACTCCTATAGTTAAAAATAGCATGTTGGCGTAAAATATAAAGATGGTGATGTGAGTGTATTAGTCACAGTTTTAGCTTTTCTAGTCAATTATCCATTACGACTGAGGTCTTGAGCATATTCTGGGCTAAATAGCCTTATCACGTACCTTTGTAAATATAGCCAAGTTGGAGTATTTCGAGGAGATAGCATACGGCATACTCCTATATTTGAAAATAGCCTGGTTGGCGTAAAATACAAGGATGGTGATGTTAGCGTATTAGCCACAGTTTTAGCTTTTTCAGTCATTTAAAAAATAGAATAAAATCTCGTGCATTAAATACAGAGTCTGCCTCCATCTCGTGCATTAAATGCAGAGATATGCCTCGAGCTCTGTACGAGAAACAGCTTTTGACGTGACGTCTAATTTCGTGTCATCTTGAGTGTAAAAAATCATTTCTGCCCATGTAAAATAGGCAGCGTATTCTTTGAATGCGTAAAAATGACTTGTATCAAGAATATATCACTAAACGACAGCCTGGGTCTCTGTGCAAAATCATTATCACAGCCGTCCTCTCGATCATCGTGCAGTACTTTTGTTAGGAGTCAGGTTCACTGTTTTGTCTGACAAATTCATCCGAGGAATACGAAGAGTTCCTCGTACAACTTTACGCTGCATTAAAAATAAACGTATTTTAAACTTTACGCAGGGAGGTATAGCAATCTTTTTACGCCAAAACAGCCATGAGAGCTGCTTTACGCGGGCAGTTCTGAAGCTCTACTTTACGCTAAACAGCTCTGAAGCTCTATTTTATGCGGACAGCTCTGACGATATACTTTACGCCAAACAGCTCTGAAGCTCTGTTTTACGTGGGTAGCTCTGAAGCTCTACTTTATGCCAAACAGCTCTGAAGCTCTGTTTTACGCGGACAGCTCTGAAGCCATGTTTTATGCCACACAGTCTTGAGGCTCTATTTTACGCGAACTTCATGTATGTTAGGAGTTTTGACTGTATAATACGCGTACAATTCCCCAGCATATTTTATGCTTCTATACCCTATCCGAAGTACACGGTATTTTCTGTATTTCCTAACTTAGGAAGTATGTGTACGACCCAAGTCACATAGTAGATCTGGATCAGCTGAACCTTCAGGCAGACTTGACGTATATAGAACAACCTGTGCAAATTTTGGATAGAAAAGAAAAGCTGCTTCGAAGTCGTTCGGTTCCTTTCGTGCGCGTGCTTTGGCAAAATCACTCTGTCGAAGAATCTACTTGGGAACTTGAATCCGAGATGAGGGAAAGGTTTCCCTCATTATTTTTTAGTGGTAGGTTCTGTAACACCCCGTTCCGTTCAAGCGGACTGCCGTCTCAAACGGCAAAAGTGCGACTGTCCCGACCGGCTTTGCCTCGAAAGAGAAGCAAAGGATATCCAGACTTGTCCCTACAGGAATTCGGCTTAGGCTTTCAGAGGCTCGCTTGACGTATCGCTCTACCGAGGCGAATCATCGCTAAGGTGGGTGGCTACGGTGAACTTGTCTTTGCTTAGCCAGCACACATAAAATCTGGAGTATACATGCTAGTCGCTAGGTGATTCACCCCCTGCATGCTAATAAGAATCCAACGCACCTAGCTAAGGGAATAATCCTAACTTGTATTTGCTTGGACTAGAACATGGAAATTAAAATACTGCTTATATTCAGACCCTCGCATGCTAAGTCCCTTAACGGTTTTAACTCTCGGCTTACCTTCGGGTCCGAGCAAACGTGTTTACTTATGTTCCTTAGAAACGCATGCTTGTCTGCTTGAATGTTGCCATATTTTCATCCAAACCCCGGGAGACTACTACGTAGTCGTTTCGTGCCTGAATGAACCTGCAAGTATCCGAGACCGCTAGGTCACCAAGGCAATTTCCGAACCAGGGAATCTGCACCCTGAATGAATGAATCCTGAATCACAGCTCGTGGAGCAAACTACTGAATCAACGATCCTTCCTAAACAAGTTATATATATATATATATCCTGACTCGGACTTATTCCATATATATATATATCCTGCCTCGAACTTGTTCCTGTACCTGACCCTGACCTGCATGTTGCGGACAACTTATTTCAAGTGAGATTCTCCTGATCTCTGTTCCTGCGGACGGTCTCCGGGGCACCAGGCCGATCCGATCCGGACAGGAACCCCTGTTAGTCTGCCTGCTTCGGGCAGAATGGCGTGTAGCGCCTGTGAACTTATCCTTCACGCCATTCTTGCTCCCAGACTAAGTAGCCGCCTGGACTCAGAAGGAATGACCTGTAGCGCTCCTGATCCGTGCGTTGCTTTTCGTTTCTTTCATGTGCTATACCCGTCTTTTATGGCTTTGCCAGCGACAACTGTTCATATAGATAAGTCATCCTCGCTTAGCGGCTATCTGCGTGCGAGTCACTGCATCGCATCAATGAACAACTAAACACCTGAACGATCATGATACAACGACCCTCGTATTGCATATGCCATTACATGGTTTGGTTTTCATGAATATGCTATGCCCCATAAATGCTTATACTTGCCTGTGCTTAAATCAATAATGTTTGCCTTGGACAGGAAAGGACAAATGGTAAGTCTCGCCGTATTTCCTCTCATGTCGCACGGCGCACTGCCACACGAGTTAGGCTATTCAAATCTTGCATGAAACTGATCCTAAGGCAACTAGAAAGACAACTTAATAGTTGTGCACGGAACCTGTATTACGTGTTTGGATTTGTCGAGCGGGCGAGTAGCTTCCCCACCAGTGCATTCAATGTACTGATAATCCACCAGTTTGTGTGCAGGGTGCGGAAGAATCTCGTTCGGTGCGGATGCTCCTCCGTGTGAGCTAAGGCGTGGTGATCACTCCGAAGCATCGCTGCGTCCGGAACAGAAGCACATATACAAGACATAATGTTGGAACATAGCCCGAACTCGCCTGGACATCGCCTGTACAATCATTCCACAGTTGTAGCCACTTGGCACGCTTTTACTGTTTCAGAGAGAGAGGCTTGAGCGACTTGTAATCTCGGCTATACGCCGCCTGTAACACATGTTCATATCAATAAAAGAGCTTGCCTTACTTCAACTTGTGTTTCAATGCTTCCGCTATATTTGTCAACTCAGAGAACTTGTTACCGATCGCCTATGCGTTCATGACTCCGCTGCACTCGGACAATCTGTGCGACTCTGTAGCTTAGAACTCTTACCGCCAGCCAATGAATCATGGCCTTGCACGGGCGCGATTCACGCTCATGCGGCATCACGCCCGGATGGGTCAAGCGATCGTTCCGCGGGAGCGCTGGCGAGGGTGATTCCCGCCTAGCGGGAACGGCCGATTAGCCTGCGGGAGATCGGGGCGTGACAGGTTCTATACCTAAGTTTTAGGACGAAACTTCTAATTAGTTGGGTAGGATGTGGTGTCACGTTCCCCCTATTCGGGGAGCACGACTAAGAAATACAAGACGGTATCGTTCGATCGGGATATATTGAAACAAGAACTCATCCTTGTTATGGATTTGTCTCTTCGAAATTGATTCCCATATTCAGTGGACCGTGCCCCCGGGATCGACTTAGCGGCAGAGTCATGAGGGACCTCTCCGCTGTATCTTTTGTTGCCTCAGATTTCGCTGTCGCTTGCTGCTTTTGTTCCTTGAGTTAGTTTTCGGATTTGCTTGAGTTTTCTTGAATGGTTTCGATGGATTTTTTTGTTTTCGTTCATTTAACTGCACTTTAATTTCGATAATAAAAAGAGTGGAAGAGGTATTGATCAGCTGTTCGTGGCAATGCAGGTGAACCCGCAGTAGGCAACGCTCGAACGGACTCCTGAAGTACTCTTTCCTTCTTCCTTCCAACAATCTAAGTGAGTGGCTACTATCCCGATTAGCTAGCCCTTCTTCCAAGTCTTCACACATAAAAATCTTGCATTCTTGTTGCTCCGATCAGGCGATACCAAGTAATAACTAAAAGATGCTAAGATAAAATAGGAATAGACTTGGACTATTATGCTTGTCAACTAAACTTGTGAACGGTTATCTATTATATGGAAGTTCATTTCAAATGTTCTATACATGCTTCAATTTTAGTTAGAACGCATCTTCTTCTATAAATTGTGCTATGTATGGATCATATCTTGTATGCGAATAATTGTTCAAGGAGGCTATGCAAAATGAATCATGCAATACCGCTTGTCTTGTACTCGTGATGCCTCAACTGCATGAATTGTTAACCTAGTAAACATACCGTTCGATCACGGACAACTTGTGCACAAGGTCATTGGTTCCTGCGGACGGTCGCTGGGGCACTGGAACCGATCCGGTCCGGACGAAACTCTATTGTATAGTCTATTGTGCTGGTCGAGATGGTTTGTAGCGCCTATTGTACTTTCGCTGCATACCATTCTCGCCAGTGACTAGTGTCCTTTATGGCAATCAAGCCAGTGATTACCACGTATATTTAAACCTGTTGCAAGCTAACTTGTGTCTTCGTGGCAGGGAAGGCATGGTAAGTATTGTGCAGGTGGTTCAGTCGGTCAGGTAAAAAGTCACCGAACGGTGACAAGTTTATTTCAGTAAATTCTATATGTTGCTTACTTGTAAATGAACTAAGACAAGATAGAAAGACCACAAATAATATGCATGCTTCATATAAACAATGTGTTGATTGGTATAGTTGGGTTAGCTCACCTTCACCAGTATGTTTCGACATACTGACCCTCGTTGAAACAGGTTCTCCGCACTAAGGAGTTCCGAGCGAGGAGCTGAAGTCAACTTTCCGATCCAGTCCAGCAGTAGGCGCATCTTGATCGTGCCATATTTTGAAGTACTTGAAGAAAGGAGCTTGCAACCCAAGCATAATGTAGCGCAGAGGGAAAGCCGTCAACCCTCCCGGAGGTCTTTACATTTTAAAGTTTAGTAAAGGGATATAATGTACATGACTGCTATCTCATTTGTGCCAACATTTTGTAAGCCCGTGCAACATTAAGTTGACTCGTTCAAGAGTTTGTAATAGATGTTCATTATCAATAAAGAGAACTTTTTCATCTTCAACTTTTATTTTAATTTATCTGCATACTCTGAATATGTGCTCGTTATGCAAAAATACTCTAGCCTTGTGCGGGTGCAAACCCAGGCCCGCATGGCGGTCACGATCAGGGGGACGCCCCAATGATTCTACGAAATTGGGTCGTGACAACTTCCTCACAACCCTCTATAGCTCCATCGGTGGACGAGGTTTGGGTGACCTTTGTTGGTGGTCTTCAGAGGGGTATGTACTACGGTACGGATCCTACGACACCTTTATTACAACACAGTCCTCTAGGGCCCCCTCTGTCAGTATGCATTCCTCGCAGCCTTCGCAGGCGTCTGCACAAACATAGGAGAATGTTGCCGTCAGATTGCTGACCGTTAGATTGCTGACCTGCATGACGAGTTGCTAAGGAGGATTATGGAGCAGCCACAGTCTGCGTCACAGAAGGACGATGCGACGATCACCGCATATTTCAATTCGCTCGAGCATAGCCTTATGGATCTGAGGACTCTGAGCCAGACGACAAGCCACAACATTATGCAGCTCAGGACTATGAGCCAGACGACAGATCATAATTTAGCAACTATGGCCTCGTCTACGGAGTGCAGATAGACGGAGCTAAAGGGGTCGCATACGGCCATGAGCGACTCCCTTGCGAGGATACATGCGGCACATGATTTGTTGAGTCGATCGATGGTGGAGAACACTTAGAGAGTGGTATCTTCCATGGATTCTACAATGCTCGACTGCTAGCATTGGAGAAGATACATCTTCCTGGTCCCTCAGCATCGACATCGACTCCATCACCGCCTCTTCTATCGGCATGATGACGCTTTCACAGGGACAGTATGAGTTCCTTCTATTCCGATGCATGGCGGTGCTCCTCCTGATCAGTAGTAGTCCTTGTTTGGACAACTTTTAGTGTGTTTGTGTGTATTGGCCCATTATTGGGTCTTTGATGTATTTATTTTATACTTTTTATTATATTTTGAGACGCATGTGACAGCTATTTTAAATTTATTTATCTAATTTTTGAGACATATTTAGTGTAATATAACTTTGTAGATTTTTTTCTATCTGAGTTTAGTTTATTATTCATATTAACTGTATGTGAATTTACCGATGTTGAGTGTTCCATCGAAGGGGTCAACAAACCCAAAAAATTCAACGGAGGGTTGCTCCGGGTCTATTTATATAAACTGTGATTTTATAACTCTAGTTAGAGTTTTGTTGAGAAATATTTACAAATTGTATCATGTTTAAAAAAAATTAATACATCGACGTTTTGCGATATTTTGCGACGTTCAACGACGTACAATTACATCGTTAACAAGTATCGGAACGTTGCTACCTGGTACCATTAACATCGCTAGTACATCGCTACCGCTAACATGATAACGTGGCAAAACTTATTATGACAACATTGTTATAGCAAAACGTCGCTCATAATGTCGCTAATATAGTAACGAGTTGCGACCAAAGCTTACGTCGCCAATTTAACGATGACACATCGCTAATCATCGTATATTCTATGACGTCTTCTCATCACAAATATACGTTGCTACAATGACGACTAGCAACATTTTTGTTGTAAGCGACTATGTAATACGCAACAACATAAAAATATCGCTAATTACGTTGCCAAATTATTTTAGCGACGTTAGTTTACATATTAGCGACGTGTTTGAAAGTCGCTAATATGTGTTATTCTGATAATGGTTGTGAACATGGGGATGCAAAATATGTGGGGTTGTGGATCCTTCCTATTGTGCATCCCCAAGCATCTCCATGTTTACAACCGCTGGATCTTTTTTAAGTCATCTAATCTTATATATATATATATATATATATACATATATATACGAGGAGGTAAATATTGTCAATAAATGTCGCTAATTCTAAAGAATTTAGCTACTCCATAAATAAATGTCGCTGTACGTCGGTGTTTGTGACGAATAGCGACTGTACTTGAATTTTTTGAAAGAATAGTCACTATATGTTTTTTAATGTTTCTAAACGTCGCTAAAGTTTTTGATTTAGCGACGTTTGGCGATATTTTTACCGACGATGTTATTTTTTTAATTAGCGACATTTATAAATTTAGCAAGTCGTCGCTAAAATTTTCAAATGTCGACGTTTAGCGACGTCTAAGAAGTCGCTAATATTTTTATAATTAGCGACGTTTAGCGACTAGCGAAACTTCTCTATTAGCGACGTCAGGATCAGACGTTGCTAATTTATTTTCAATATAGGGATCGTGTTTTTCTTTTCCCTCATTCTCACTCGAAAATTTCTCCAAAACTTTTTCTTTCCCCCCATCTGACGACACCCACTGCCGGCCCCTCTCCGACCGACCCCCCTCCGACCGTGCTCTACTGCCGACGACCCCCCTCCTCCTCCTCCACCAAGCTCCTTCTCCTCCTCTCCGGGCTCCTCCTCCTCATTCCCCTACGCCGACCTCCTTCTCCTCTCGGCCATCCCCTTCCTCTGCCAACCCCCAAGATCAGGTAAACTCTAACCATATCTCTCTCCTAGCTATTTGACATGGACACGACACAGACAAAAATACGACATAAACGTATAAATGACACAAAATATAACACAGACACATACACTGACACGACACGAGATATGACACAGAACCTATACTACAAAAATACTAAAATTTAGTGACGAATATCAGCGACGGGTGTAGTGACGGAATACCGATAAAATAACGACTAATATATTTATATAAGAAATATATATTAATTTTTGTCGCTAGTCCGTCGATGTGGTGTCAATTTTTTCTCAACGACGGACTAGCGATGAACAGATTCTGTCGTTGCCAAACGTTAAAATTTAATATCCCAGTTTTATTTTTATTTTCTCTCAAACCCTCTCTCTCTCCCTCTCTCCCTCTCTCTCTCTCTCTCTCTCTCTCTCTCTCTCTCTTTCTCTCTCCTCTGCGATCCTGACCCCCTCTCGTCCTCCTCCTTCGGCGTTCCCCGACCCCCTCTCCCCTTACTCCGGTGACCCCTGATCCCCTCTTCTTCTCCTCCGACGTCTCCAACGACCCCCCTCCCCCTTGCTTCGGTGCCCCCCTCCCCCCTCTCCTCCTCCCCCTCCTCCTCCTCCTCCTTCTTCTCCGGTGTTTTTCGACCTCCTCCGGCGTTCCCCGACCCCCTCTCCCCTTGCTCCGGTGACCCTCCAACCTCCTCTCCCCTTGCTCTGGCACGACCCCTACCCCCTCTCCTCCTTCGTCTCAAACGACCCCCTCATCCACTTCCTCCGACAGACCCAACCCGAGGATCCCTAGCAGCAGCAGCCCCATCTCCATTCCCTCTCCTCCTTCTCAACTTGTAAGTCAAGGAGCCCTAGGTAAGTCCTCTTCCTCTCCCCTACTTTAATTTTGTTTATTTTCTTTAATTTTGTTCATGTTTGTGAATTTATTATGATCAATTAGGTATATTTTATATTAGGTCAGAAATTTATTATGATCAATTAGGTATATTTTATATATATATGTCGATTTATAGCACGGACACACGTATCAAAAAAATGCGGGACAAATTGACACGAGTATTAGGACACGAAAATGGTAATATGTATTGTATGTGTCTATAATTAACTTAGAAGAAGATTGATAAATTGAATATTACATATATAATTATTTTAATTTTTATGTGTATCCTTAGACGTACGTAATTCTTAATACGTAGGCTTGAGTGTATCCTAGAATATTGAAAATAGAATATGTGACGTTCAAAAATCCGTATCGGTATCTATTTATTCATCGGCCCTAAAATCGATAGGTTATCACTAATTTAACCTATAATGAATTATTAACATTTTAGAGTATTGTTACATCAGAATTGGTATCGGACCATTATTAT
The DNA here is from genome assembly GCA_036927795.1 of Iris macrosiphon. NCBI lineage: Eukaryota > Viridiplantae > Streptophyta > Magnoliopsida > Asparagales > Iridaceae > Iris > Iris macrosiphon. Next base: position 181,995,986 of record JAYESA010000011.1, on the reverse strand, counting down.
GAGTATCGATTGTCACTAATTTAACCGATACGGTTATCACTAATTATTAACATTTTAGAAAAATATATTTTATACTTTAGGCATAATTTTAAGTATTTTTAGTGTTATTTCTTAGTATTATAGTCGTTTATATATAGTCTTTCTTCAGGGTACTAATATGAATAATAATTAGTAGTTCCAACCTTACTATGCTATGGCATGTATCGGCCATATTCGGATGAGTGTCGAGGAATTATGGTTTTAGATACGTGTAAAACATAGAGAAATGCTCAAATATGGTATTTCCAATAGCTCATTTAGTTCTTTATGATACTTCTTCATCAATTATCCTAACTAACTAATCCTTTAGCAAATATCCTAACTCAACTTGTATCTAATCAATATTGTTTGAATATATGGTACATGCAGAATCAATGAGTCGATACTTAGTTGACCGATCGTAGATGTACAATAGGCGACATGAGAGTAGGGTTGGTTTGACAGATAATTTCATGGCGGGCATTAAGAAATTTCTTAAATACGCCAGTAGTCAACCTTATTTCATGGATGGGAAGCTCATCAAGTGTCCTTGTGTCAAATATCATAATATACCATTCAAAGAGGTGGATCTCGTGAGGGAGCATCTTTACAAGAAGAGTTTCGTACCGAACTACAATGTGTGGATGGCTCAAGGAGAAGCTTTATTTTTGTAATATCATCATTCCTCCTTCAATACGGAGGTAGAAGAGTCCACTATCGGAGATAACTTTGATTATCGACCGCAAAACCTGGCGCGTGAGTTAATATTTGATACGATCGGTCCAACTTTTGATTCGGAGGATCCTAATCATGATGCAAAAGAATTCTATGATATGTTTAAGAATGCTGATACTCTATTATATCCGGGTTGTGATTCTCATTCTGTCCTATTGGTGGTGATGCAGCTGTTAAACCTAAAGTCTGATTTTAACTTGCCGCAGGAATGCTACGATCGGATAATTCAGTTTGTTAGAGAGTTGTTGCCAGAAGGATCGAAGGAGTTGCCTAAAAACTTCTACAAGTCAAAGATGATAATATGAAAATTTGGATTAGGCTATAAAAAGATAGATTATTTTGAAAATGGTTGCATGTTGTACTACACGGAGAACAATGATAAAGATAAATATATTTTCTGTTATGCAGACTGGTACAAGCCAATTCGGGGTAAAGAAAAGTTAACTGTCCGAGCAAGGTTGCGTCCCTACAAGTACATGCAGTTTTTGTCGATCACAAAGACTATAGAGGATGTATATGTCTGTAAATATAGCATAACACATGACATGGCATAGCAAGGAATGAAAGATGGATGTAGGAGAATTATGTCATACTTTCGATGGAGAGGCATGTAAACTTTTTGATCCGTGTCATTCTGAATTTGCTGCGGAGTCCAGGAATGTCCGATTGGGTTTATGTTCTCATGGATTAACTCCTTTCGGACAGTCGGGATCTCAGTACTCTTGTTGGCCAGTGATTTTAACTCCTTATAATCTACCACCACGGATGTGCATGAAGACTCCTTACATGTTCTTGACACTTATCATACTCGGTCCAAAAAATCTAAAAAAGAACATTGATATCTACTTGCAGCCGTTGGTGAATGAGTTAAAAAAATTATGACAATTCGATGTTCGGACATATGATATATCGAAGGAGCAGAACTTTCAGATGAGAGCGTTTCTCATATTGACCATCAATAATTTTTTAGCATATAGGATATTATCGGGGTGGAGTACTCATGGTACATTGTCTTGTCAGATATATATGGAAAAGAGTAAGGCATTCCGTCTCCAGAATGGAGAAAAAGCATACTTTTTTTATTGTCACCGTCAGTTCCTTCCCGCGTCGCATCCGTGGAGAAGGACCATAGATGCCTTTAGAGCTGGTAAACATGAACTATCTCCCCCCCCCCCCCGTTGAGACTGACATGAGATAAAGTTTGGAAAGAGGTAGATGGATTGTCGACTGTGATGGAAGATTCGATATCGGCCAATCACTTTGATAGGTTCAAATGTAGGCATAATTGGATGAAACAGAGTATCTTTTGGGACTTACCTTATTGGAAGGACAATCTCATTAAACACAATCTTGATGTCATGCATATCGAAAAGAATGTATTCGACAATATCTTCAATACGATGATGGATATCAAGAGAAAAATGAAAGATAATGTCAAAGCAAGAAAGGACTTAGAAATTATTTGTAGGCGTTCAGATTTGCACATAAAACGAAGTAGCAACGACAATTGGGTCAAGCCTCCAGCGCCATTTATATTGAGTATGGAGGATAAATTGATAATATGAAACTTGATTTCAAAGTTGAGATTTTCTGATGGCTACGTGTCAAATCTGGCAAGATGTATTGATCTCAACGAACGCAAGCTGATAGGGATGAAGAGTCATGATTGCCATGTGTTTATGGAGAGGTTACTACCTATTGCTCTGAGAGAGATGTTGCCTCATCAAGTATGTACTCCGTTGGCCGAATTATGTATATTCTTTAGAGATTTGTGTTCAAGCAAGTAGACGGTGCAACATATAATAGAACTTGAGAAGAAGATTGTATTGACATTGTGTAAGTTAAAAATTGTGCTTCTCCCCGATTTTTTTAATAGTATGGAGCATTTGCCGATTCATCTTGCATACGAAGCACGCGTCGGTGCTCCCGTCCATTATCGATGAATGTATCCATTTGAGAGGTATAAATTTTTTATACTAATAATTTCTTTATTCAAATAATTTATTCAATATATTATTGTAGAAGCATAAAAAATCTCTCCATGCGCTCCAGTTTACAGTCAACAAATAAGCATGAGACGTATAATAGTGATGGACGCCTATTACAGGTTGGGTTCGGACTAGGGTTATCGTTCGTCAGGTTGGGTTCAGGTTGAGCTCAAACCTGATCCAACCCGTCCGAGTTGCACCCCTACTTATGACTAACTTTTAATATTACAGTCTCCCCCAATACAAAAACCATCCTTAAATAGAATAGATGGCTAAAATAAATCCAATTTCATACACTTTTTAAATAACATTTGAACTATGGATCCATGTCTAGACTATCTATTTCTCTACTAATATAAGTTGACTTGAAAACGGCTCAAAATTAAACCGTCTAAGCTGTTTGTAAATATTTCATTAATTATTTTAAAATATTAACTAATTATTTAACTATCTAATATAATTTACTTATAATTAAATAATTCTAACTCAAGTGGTTAAGGTGTGACATGTTTTTGATTATCTGAGTTCAATTCCTATGGACAATAGTATTTATAATAAATTTATTTAAAAGAATTCAACAAAATTTTATGCGTGTGCAATGTATGTATTGGAAGTAGACAATGGAATGATGGAAGCTTGTCCTGTACTTGTTCAGTACAGTACATGGTTTCAACATAAAGATGTTGCCGAACATGAGTCACCTTGTAGTCATCGGGGAGAAGCATAAGAGCTCTGGTTGACTAGCTGTGAGAGTTGGGGTCAATGGTCTCAAAAGACACGCAATGCAGCATGCAAAAGATCTCAAACGTTATGTTGCACATCTAAACAATATAAACTTAAAAATGTTCCACAGTGTCTTTGGCAAATCGAAAACTTGAATAATATATTGAAAAGTTTTCACTTTCTCCTATGTTTAATTAGTTGTGGAGAATCTAATTTCAATATCAATTTGTTTCTGTAAACTTTATAAACAAATAATTAATCAGCTGTATTTTATTTCACCCTCATAAATCATCAGAGATTAGTCTAACAGTTGATATTGATATGAATAATTATTGGAGAGATCAGTGGATCGAGCCACGAAAAAAGAACAATGGATCAAGATTTGGGAACGTATTATTCCTTCCATCTATATAAAATGGTAAAAGTTGAAGGAAGTGTGCCCAAAACTCACGCAATACAACATGCAAAAAATCCCGAGCGTATGCTGCGTATCTCAAAAGAATAAAAAAATAAAAAATGTTCCACATTGTCTTTGGCAAATCCAAAACTTGAATAATATATTGAAAACTTTTCACATTCTCCTATGTTTAATTAGGTGTGGGGAATCTAATTTCAATATCAATATTATTTCTGCAAACTTTATAAACAAATAATTAATCACCTGTAATTTATTTCACCCACACTTATTTTGTAAATAAATCACCGAGATTAGTCTAACAATTGAAACTTGTGTGAATAACTATATATTGGAGAGATCTGCGTTCCAGTCCTAGCCTCAACATAAATAACAAATAAATAATAATAAAATATCAATAATAATAATAATATTATTAAGTGCATGCTTTCACAAGACAAACACTCAAACATAGTTTATTATTTTGGGGGTTAATTTTTTCCACAGTTTATGTAAACTTGATTCAAAATATAATTATTGAATTAGAAAGAAAAAAAAAATCATGTGAATCCCAATGTTAGTGACTACAGAGTAATGGCAGCGGATCTCTTTTCGAATCTTATGTTAAGAAAGTTTAGTTTAATTTGAAATTGAGTTAATTATCGAAATGATGCATAAAGAATGTAGTATTTGTTATTTGAATTAATTGTCGAAATGATACATGGAGAATGTAGTGTTTGTCATTTTGGTGATCAAATTTTTTTTTTTTTGTCGAAGTGGTACATGAGCTTTGCATTTTGGCTCAATTAGTACCTGAAGTAAATTTTATTGATGTTTTTGGATAAAAATCAATAAAAATGGACATGTGATGGTCACGTGCCCTATTTTTAATGGTTCTTTTGTTAAGTTTTGGATTTTGGACTATCATTTCAGAAGAATATTAGTGTTCGAAAAAAATTGTTTGGATGAAAATATTTAAAAATCGTTAAAAATAGTAGTGCAAAATAAAAAACTTAACAAAATAATTATTAAAAATAAGACACGTGACCACCACATGTCCATGTTTATCGATTTTTATACAAAAATACCAACGAAATTTACTTTAGGTACTAATTGAGCCAAAATGCAAAGCTCATGCACCATTTCGGCCAAAAAAAAGTTCGATCACCAAAATGACAAATATTACATTCCTCATGTACCATTTCGGTAATTAACTCTTGTCATTTTGTGATCGAACTTTTTTTTTGACCGAAATGATGCATGAGCTTTGTATTTTGGCTCAATTAGTACCTGAAGTAAATTTTGTTCGTATTTTTGAAAAAAAAAATCGATAAAAATAGGCATGCGATGGTCACGTGCCATATTTTTAATAATTTTTTTTGTCAAATTTTTGGTTTTACATTATCATTTTCAGAAGAATATAAGTGTTCGAAGAAAATTGTTTGGATGCAAATAGTTAAAAATCGATAAAAAATAGTAGTCCAAAACCAAAAATTTGACAAAATAACCATTAAAAATAGGACATGTGACCATTACATGTCCATATTTATCGATTTTTATCCAAAAATATCAATAAAATTTACTTGAGACACTAATTAAGCCAAAATGTAAAAGCTTATACACCATTTCGACCAAAAAAATAAGTTCGATCACCAAAATGACAAACACTACATTTCTCATGCACCATTTTGACAATTAATTCTTTGGAATTTGAATATTCTGAAATGATATAATTCTCACTTTTAAAGTTTTGTACTTTGTAAACTTTGACATCTTTCATTTGACTAGGTTTTGGAATCTTTATAATATTTTCTTTCGGAAAACAACTCATAAATATTTTCTCTAAAGTTATTCATGTTTATTTCGTATCTGAATGCAAAAAAGAGTAATGTTCAAAACATGCTTTTTTAGTCTGTTGTGTGTTACATAAAAAACAGTCTTCTAAGTTTCCCTAAGTCCCGTCGTCTTCAGATCATTTTCAATAATTTAGGAACAAATTTATTTTGTAAAATACCTTATAACTTTTGAGATTAGTTCTTTATAATATTTTTTCTAATTGAAAAACAGCTCTTAAATATGTTCTCTAAAGTGGTTTATGTTTATTTTGTATTTGAACGCAAATAAGAGTTATTTCAAAACCTGCTGGTTTAGCCTAAATGGCAATATCTGACTAATTTGTGTCAACTGGAAAAATATATCATCCATTTATGCTTAGAAATCATAAAAGATCATAGAGAGAATGAAGCAGAAAGGTGAAGAATGGTTGGTTTTGTTCTTCGATGGCAATCTATGGGAAGTGTTGGGTATGCTCTGATACCACTTGTTGGGGATGGAGATGACCTTCACACACACAGTGTAGAAATATTGTTACTGTTGGGGATGGAGATGATCTTGACACATAGTGCGGAAGTAATGTCACTGTTGGGGGCAGAAGTAATGTCACTGTTGGAGATGGAGATGACCTTCACACACATAGTACGGAAGTAATGTCACTGTTGGGGATGGAGATGACCTTCCTACACACAGTGCGGAAGCAATATCTTGCAATCGAGCTCTTACGCAGAATACGGAAGCTATGGATTGTCAAATGAGCAAAACAGAACACAAAAGAATTAACGAGGTTCGGCAATGTGCCTACGTCTTCGGACAACTATAGTTCTTTTCTTTCTCCACTAAGAATAGTAGGATTACAAGTTACAATATCTCTCTTGGATTCACTCAAGAGGCTCACAAACTCTCATACAAAAGTATGGACACACTTTGGTGAAGAAGCACCCGAGGAAGAAGCACCACGAGCAAGGAGCAACACTACTAGCAAGAAGCAAAAGGAGCAACCAATACATCCCCCATTCACCTACTTATATAGCTTTATGGGAGTGTAGCTTCTCCTCCAAGATTTCATTCATCCAAGATTCATTAACCTTGGAAACTTCAAAAGACAGGTCTTTCTCCAAGGTGAATGAACATTTGAAACAACAACACACTTCTCTCCACTTATGGAGGGACCACTCATCAGGAAGAGTGACCAGAACAGAGAATAAGGCGATTTTCCTATCCCAAGGGGAACATTGGCACTATTTAGAAACTCTCAAGAAAAATACTTAAATGGTCAGTGATAATTAATTACATGCATAAATGAACAAAATGCATAGCTAGAAGAAAATTATGCTGTAGAGATAATAGACATTTGATCAAGGTCGGACCTGAGTTCATGGGGACCCTAGATGGACTTTCAAAATGGGACCCCATATATAATATAAAATAAAAGAAACTGAAATAAAAGTAAATAAACAAAAATGATGCCACCAAAACCTTGAACCTCTTGTATGCAAGTCTAACAAAATAACTGCTACACCACAATTGTTTTGTGTTAAGAGAGGTCCATGATATATACTATTCTATTTTCGATACAAGATTATTAATATATATATGTTTAATTTGATTTTTTTGGATCCTCCTGATATGTGGGTCCTGAACGGTCGTCCTGGCTGTCCAGGGACAAGGCCGGCCCTGCATTTGATCTTTGAAGCACGTGCTATCACAGGTTCGAAATTCATAACAGTGCCACCTGAATAATATACTCGGGGCGCCCTATGATAAGATAGTTTGTAACAAAAGAATCAGATGAACATCAAAACAAAGAAAGATGAAAACATGCTTGAGCTTAGACACGAGAAAACAAGTCTTTATTCAGGAAAAAAAACAGAGAGCAGCAGTCAGAAAAGTACCAAGTTGTTCATGAGTTAAAGATGTCATTTTCCCGTTTGATTGAAAGCAACATAATATAATAGGCATTAAACAATTTAGCTTAGAAAAACATGTGTAAATTTTGTTGTTGTCAAATCTTATCAATTTAAGGTAAATCAAACAAGTTGCAGGCATAAATGAAGAGAAATAACTGCCACATAACATACCACTCCATGCATTTTTGATCGATGCACATGTGCAAGACATCGGGCTGAGTAGCTTGATTCGCCTCGATTGGGTTCCCCTGATACTGTTGATGGTTGTTTGTAATCCACAGGTACAACAGAACATATGTTAAAAATAGCTTAAATATGTCGAACTTATTCAACAATTTTTGCTCTCTTATGTCGAACTTATTCAACAATCATTGAGCACAATTTGAGATATACTCTTGTGTTGAACTTATTCAACAACTTACATGAGCACTCTTAAGATCCTCTTGGAAAAACTTTTGGCCCATTTATATAGCATGACATATGTCTATACATAGAAATCCAACATTATGTAGGAATAAAAATCCAATATTATGTAGGCTTAGGGATCCAATATTATTCTTGTCAAATATTTGATCAAAGGTCAAAGTCAATCTTCTTCAAAAGATATGGTCAAATATTGTCACACCCTAGTCCCAAAATACCGAGGGACTAGCCACGTGGCAATGACCAGCAGCACAACTCCAATGGACAAACCCAATTTAATGGACCCGTTAGAGTGCACTTAAGCTGTAATAAATATAAATACAGTCTACAACATCTATCACAGTATAATTCTAATCCCATCCACAAAGTAAACACAAGTCTATATGATAAATCAGTCAAGATAATCGATAAAAGAAATATTTCATCAACAAGTCCAAGAAAATAGTGTCTCGGGGAACAATCTGACACAATAAAGGAAAGAGAATATCACCAATACATATGTCCATGAGTCCAGATATGCAATAACAATGAAAATAAATAACTGAATATGAAACTGAAATACTCAGAAGAAATCCTCCGGCACAACCTCGTCCCCTGGTGCTAGTACTGCTCCAGCGTCAGCTCATGTCCCGTATATCTCGAGGTAATCCTCCTCTGCTGTACCTGGAGACATAATCCGGATCCAGGTCCTCAGGGAACATACCAAGGTACAAGAAACACTCAAGCCAAATGAAATGCAGTAAATATAAAACAGATCCTCAAGACAAGCTATGTAATCAGCTATGTGAAATACAAATGAGAGCATCACTAGTACTCAGGCTGAGACCACTACAAGCTCCGTGTCGGGGAGCCCATAGCAACAAGAATATCACATAATGGGCCAAGCTCTGGTGCAGAGACTAAAGCACCTCCAGTAGTAAAGTATATAATATAAAATCAGACTGTAGCCTATGTGCCTCTCCCCACCCAATGTAACCTTACGTCTCATGTCCACGTCTCAGGAGCAACTTTTAATTTGTTATGAGCCCAAACGATGGATTCAATGAGTTCTTGCCAATAACCACGATCACTGAATAGAAAAATTAAACTAAAAGCCCAAACAAAATGAGCACCTAAGAAAAAAAGACCATATGCAGATAATGAAGAACCATAAGACTGAATTACCTGAGATGCATGTGCCCATAAGAAATCCCGGAGCCACCCATTAGTAGTAATAGAACTTTGTGCAAAGTTTCCTCCTGTGATATGAGTTACTACCCCTTGATCACTTATGGTACCCCAAACGTCCGACTGTATTTTCATGTCCATAACACGCAAAATTATGACCTCTAGCTAGTACATCAAGTCATAATGATATCTATGTATATGCAAGTCTCATGTCACGAATCATGTAAGTCTATACAAAATCGTCATGGAATAACACACGAAAGATTATGTCTCATGAATAGTGTCGAGTGTCCTATGGTATAACGTACTTGTTAAAGCAAGCACGTAAAAATATATAGGATCGTGGTATCAACTCTCTAAGTGACGTTACACGACTCCGCGTACGGCGTCGACAGCCGAATCTTGTTCGGACGTTGAGCAACGTCTCACGGTCCCAAGTTGAACAGATATATCACAGAAGTATATGGAAAGAATACAAGCAAATAATAGAACAAGATCTTTGCAGATTTGACAAGGTACTTGCCTGTGTTCTGAGCTCCGTCAGTTGCTCCGATATAAGTGGCCCTGTCAGAAAAATGGTTCTGGATTATTAGGGAACACTTTGTTGAAAATAAATTAGATTTTGTTTCCATAATTTTGAGCCCCCAAATTTATTTGGTCCAATGTCTATTATATTTGTTTTTATCATTGGGTCTTTTTGGAGCATAGTCTAATTTCTAATAAGTTGTATCTTTACAACTCTTTATGTAATATTAAATTGTCTATGTTTTAAAGATATTCAAATATTATAGTTACTACTAACTTGCATGTGCATTGCACGCACGTAAAAAATATTATTGAAAAAAGTTGAATATGAATTTATTATAAATACTATCGTTCCTAGAAATTGAACTCAAACAACAAAGAAAAATATCTCCCACCTTAATCACTTAAGTTAAAATTGTTTAATTATAATTAAATAATATTAGATATTTAAATAATTAGTTAAATTTTTTTTATAATTAATGAAATATTTACAAACGACTTTAGACGACTCAATTTTGAGTTGTTTCTAAGCCAGCTACCTTATATTAGTAGAGATAAAAGAGTCTACAATAGTTCCTACACATTTTTAATAAAGCGTAGACTCTTCTAAAAGTCCTAAAGCCCTATAAAAAGGGGTGTTATCCCCAGTTATCCCCTCACTTTGTAATAAAATAAACATTGGCGTAGACAAAATTTTCATCTACGAACGAGACGCTTATTATTATAAATAAATAAATTATAATAAACATATTCATAATTTCAAAATATTATATATTAATACTAATTGTTATAAACTATTAAAATCACTAAATAATTATTTTCTTTGGCAATAAAATCCTTCGAGACAGCATATACTTACAATATTGAACGATATCTTCATTGTCAATGATATCCAATACGTCTTCTTCAATATATATCACCATACAATCATTCATTATCTCATCTCCCAATCGGTTGCGTAATGAAGTCTTGATAATTTTTATTGCAGAAAATAGTCTCTCTACTTGTAGCTAGCTAGTGGTTATATCAGGTCATGAGAGGCCAACGGAAACGTATGCGTATTATAATTAATTACGTAATGAGTCCCAATTTTCGTGTCTGCAAATATTTGTAGTGGTTAGTATTAGGTCGTGATAAGCCATAAACGATACAATGTGGCCGATACTGCGTGTAGGTGTGGACTGATATTGAAAACCTTGTTATATATTCAAAAGTGCATCAAGAACAAAAAGGGGGAAAAAGTGCTAGCTAGTGCACAAATCCAGTAAACTAATAATGTGATGAATGATTCAAAGTGGATCTACAAACAAGTTTTGAAATTTTCTTTGTGTTGGATAGATTAAAACTTTCAAGTTTAACTCAACTAGATCTATTTGGCCTCCTACCAGCTCAATATGGACAAGACCTGTCTCACAAAAAGCAAAAAAATAAAATAAAGATGTGGCTTGTTGTTGAAATACGTTGCAGACTATAGAAAATCTCATGAGTAAGGCATTCATTCATCTTGCTAACATATATACTTCTCCAACAAATTTGGATTCTTGTTGGACAGATTGGATATCAACGAATATTAGTGCAAGTAATCGATGAACATGAGATATTGGAATCAATGTATTATTGTGGTGCATGTATATATATATATATATATATATATATATATATATATATATATATATATATATATATATATCAAGAAAGAAATAATAAAATCATTCATAACAAATTATCAAACCTGGATAAATGTACCTAAAACAAAACATACTCACTTCAACTTGTGGTTTTGTTGTGCACATCAAATAATGGGAAGAGAAAGGCTGCAAAAAACCCTCTATCGCTATGTACCACAGAGAGAGCTCTCCAGTTAGTGCGTCCACTCTAGTTTCCGATGTCATGCAGCTTGAAAACATAAAATTCAGTCATGTCTACTAAAGAAAACATAGAAAAAATAGGAAATAACCAGCATAAAGACAAATAAATTAAAAAAAAAAAAAAATCTCTATTCAAAACTAGATATTTCCATATTATTTATCTTCAAAATTTTACAACTCCAACCCATATATCTTCAAACAATAAAAAGCTGTTATTTATTTCTATATAAATTTATTTTTTTACAATTATTTCAATATAATCATATACGCTATATTATTATATATTATTTATATAGAATAGTTTCGAGAGAAGAAGCGAAATTATTTGAATTCAGGAGACGATCCCAATATTCTCTGCCTTCAGGCTAATAACAAATATATTCAAATTTATACTAGATCTCAACAAGATAACTTTTTTAATGATATAATTATTATATTAATTATATTTATAAATTTTTAAAAAAAAGGGCAAATGGGTGTAAATATTGAAGCTAAAGTTTCACGTACCAAGAAACGAAGACAGACGGTTTACGGGTCCATGGTGAACTGTATCCCATGAAAAGATTTGTCGTTTCCGTACTTTCGTTTCAATCGAGGATGGCATCCACCCATTATATACACATGTTTCAATGAAGCAGGTAAGTTGGGCAGTGACTCAATCTTCGGGCAGTTCAATAAAACCAAAAGACTCAGGGAAGAGAGCTTCTCCAGATTGGCAGGCAAGGATGGTAGACCCTCACAGTGGCTGAACTTGAGCTTTTCGAGGGAGGTCAGATGTTGGAACAACTCCTCTTGCTCGGCAGTGAACGGTATATCCTGAGTAGACTTTCGGATTGCCAAGTACTTGAGCGAATTCAGGCAGCACTCTGCAGCATTGAGCAGAGATAGATCATCGATAGTCACAATATGAAGAGATGACGACGACGACGACGATGGCGACAGTGGGTCTCCTCCTGATTTGATTGTTAGCTCGGGGCAGCCTTCAACAATTAAATTCTTGATCACTACTCCCGGGTCATCTGGTTGCTGATACTCCTGCAGCCTAGGACAGTTGGTAATATAAAGGGATTCGAGAGATGACACTAATGAGATTGACCTAAGATTCTCACAACTTCGAATTCTTACATACTTGAGCGCTGTCAGGTTGGGACCGAGTAGAAGGGATGTCAGCCATGGCAAATTAGTAAATGTTAAACGAGTGAGAGAGGTGAGTTTATCTAGGCAGAGTTTCTTCTCCAGATTGGCAGGCAAGGATGGTCGACCCGCACAGGATCTGAACGAGAGATCTTTGAGGGAGGTCATATGTTGGAACAACTCCTCTTGCTCGGCAGTGAATGGTATATCCTGAGTAGACTTTTGGATTGACAAGCGCTCGAGCGAATTCAGGCAGCACTCTCTCCGGGTTAATGCAGCAGTGAGCAGAGATAGATCATTGATAGTCACATTACGAAGAGATGACGATGACGACGACGATGATGATGGCGACAGTGGGTCTCCTCCTGATTTGATTGTTAGCTTGGGGCACCCCATAACACTCAAATCTCGGCAGTTCAAATTCCACAATGAAGTCAGCTCGGGGCAGCCTTCAACATATAATTCCTTGATCACTACTCCCGGGTCATCTGGTTGCTGATACTCCTGCAGCCTAGGACAGTCTGTAATACGAAGGAATTTGAGAGATGACACTAATGAGTTCCCGATTGACCTAAGATTCTCACAACTTCCAATTATTACACACTCGAGCGCTGTCAGGTTGGGACCGAGTAGGAGGGATGTCAGCCATGGCAAATTAGTAAATGTTAAACGAGTGAGAGAGGTGAGTTTATCTAGGCAGAGTTTCTTCTCAGCACCGAGGATAGAGCATCCCTCAATGCTGCCATTTTCACCGTTACCTAAAGACATATTGGACAACATAGTTTCAACTCCACCACTTCCCTCGAGATCGAGCTCTTCAAGACCAGGAGGGAGATGAGGCATCTCGGAGAGATTCGCACATCCCCAAATAACAAGTCTCCCAAGCATGCGAGGGAGAGAGGGAACTTGTAGAAGATTGTGGCAATTCACAATTTCGAGAGATTGCAGACGTTCCAAGTCAATAAAATACAGATCGGAGAGGCTTCCATCATTTCGTGTCCATTTAGGAAGCCGGACACCGTTGTAGCCATCTATCTCGAGCGCACGAAGATTCGGAGGTGGCTGAAGGCCTTGGAGTACTTCCTCGTCCATACTACCATCTCGTTCAGATGACCGGTTCCAGTGTAACACCAACTCGTCGACATGTTTTTTCTCGTTCAGCGATGCCTTGGAGGCTTCTGCCTTATCTTTCACATTCTCGAGGTTGTATATTGGGAGTGATCCTCGAAGCTGTTGTAGATTCTTCAATTCTCCTATCCCAAATTGTTTCTTCCTATGGCGGACTTCATATCTACCAATTTCCTGAAGACATGTTAGTTTTCCAAGCAATGGTATCTTTGTAATCACTTCATTAGTTCCATGTATATATCTCAGATTGATTAAGTTGTTCAAATTTTGATGTACTTTATCAATTGTTATTTCCATGATTACTAAAAACTGTAGATGGTAGAGTTCACCCAGTGATTTGGGCAACTTATTCACTTGATCCATTTGGAAAGACCGAAGATGTTTTAAACGACCAACTGATTTACCAAGTTCCAACACTCCATTATATCTAAGATGCAGAACACGCAACTTCTCAAACTTAATAAAAACTTTTGTAGTAAAACCCAAAATATCATTGGAGGGAAGCTCTAATCGATATGTGTAGTCGCATGAAGAAACAGTGATGAAAGTGCGCAGGTTTACCAGCTTGAATATATGGGGTATATGAGAGGATATGTCCTGGCCGCACACAATAGAGAGATGCATAACATTTGTTGGAACGCGTTGTCGATTATCTTCAATTCTAAAACAATAATCCTTTGAAACCTCTTCAGCTAAATCATGCAATAAATCGTGCATTCCATAATATGCTTCTCCCTCATCATCAATATACTTTTGAAAGAAAGAATTAGATAATAATTCATTGAAATAGCATATTGCTTCATTCTCTACTGTAATTGTGTTATTGATCGGAACCTCAACAAAGCCTTGGGCAATCCAAAGCTCAACAAAATTTTCTATGTTGCTGAAACGATAACCTTTAGGATACAAACTGCATAAAGCAAAACATCTTTGAAGGTGTGGGGGCAGGTGCTCGAAACTCCAATAAAGAGCACCCAAAGTGTCCTTGAGCATGTCTCCTTTCTCGAGAGTCTGTTTCCAATCATCAGTCGGTTTTCCCCTTAACAAACTTCCCACTACTCTAGCAGCCAAAGGAGACTCATTTAGCTTCTTAACAATTTTTCCTGCTATATCTAATAGTTCTGGATCATTAATAACTTTCTTAACATCACCAAATGAATAGTACTTAAAAATAGACCAATAATCTTCTTCATGTAGTTCTGCTAAGGGAAATGAAAGATTTACTCCCAACACTGATGTCACTTCTTCAGCTCTGGATGTGATAAGAATTCTACTTGCCATGTCCCCAACTTCATTTAAAGGAATGAGCATCTGATCCCACAGCTCTTTCTCCAAGAGCCAAACATCGTCAAGAACAAGAAGAAACCTTTTGGATCTCAACTTATCCTTGAGAATTGATTGAAGAGCATCAATATTTTTCACACCACGGGGGCATTCACCTTTGTTGATAGATTCGATAATTTTCTCGGTGACCGTATGCGCATCAAATTTGCGAGACACGTGAACCCACATCTTTGCATCAAAATGCTCCACAATTTTTGGATCATTATAGATGGACTGCACAAGAGTGGTCCTGCCTGCCCCTCCTATACCATAGATTGCAAGGACTGGAATACGCCTTTCACTACTCGTACAAGGCATATTGTCAGCTGAGATCAACATGTTTACAAGAGAGTCACGCTCGTGGTCCCTACCAATGACTAATGATGAGGGGGAAGAGACACTAGCATGTTGTTGTTGTTGTTGGTTCATAGGATCTTGACCAGTAAAGCTAGCAATAAGGGGAGTAAATTGGTCTATTCCAGCAGCAATCTTGATTAGTTTCTCCATACTCTTCTTTAGCGCTGTTTTCAGAGAAAAAGGTGCAGCAACATCTCTTGCCTTCTTCTGAATAACCTTGACAAAATTAGGGACGGAACTGACCTGAGCTTTGAGGCGCTGGTATTCATACATGTCGAGCACATCTTCTGCCTCATAGGCAGCTTCTTTGAGTGTCACCAGCCATGGCTTCAAAGCATCCACATCCTTTGCTTCCGCCGCCAGCAGTACAGCTTTGATCTTGGGAAGAATGGTATTTTGAAGATGTTGTAGCTCTTCCTCGGTAATATCTCCTCCAAAGTATGGTAGCACCATGTTCTCCAACTTACGGAAGATGGGAGATACAATCGGTCCAACCAAACTCAGTGCAAGTTTTTCCATGCCTAGCTAGGGAGAAATCAAACAGAGAAATTTGTGGAAAATAAACGGATTGATTGATGAGTCAAGAATCAAGAATGGGAGATTGGTGTATTAAAAGTTCAAATGACTTCTTCCATACCTGTTAACCAACTGGTACTCGGAAGGAAGGAAGGAAGGAAGGATACTCTGAACTCTCTCTCTCTCTCTCTCTCTCTTGAAAGTAGAGGAAGACTTGTTATTTTTAGGGTAATTATAAGGACACTATACATTTTACTCGGGGCTAGCCCATTAGAAATTTACAAAAAATTACAAGTTTACCATCCTAAAAGTTACTCGGGGCTAGTCCAAACTCGGGGCTGTTATAGTCAGGACTGTCAAAATTTTGACAGTCCTACCACTTGGAAGGACGGTCAAAATTTCGACAGTCCTACAAATTGTTAGGACTGTCATAATTTTGACAGTTCCAAGTTTGTCATCCTAAAAGTTACTCGGGGCTAGCCCAAATTCGGGACTGTTATAATCAGGACTGTCAAAATTTTGACAGTCCTACCACTTGGAAGGACTGTCAAAATTTTGACAGTCCTACAAATTGTTAGGACTGTCATAATTTTGACAGTCCCACAAGCTATGTGGACTGTCAAAATTTTGACAGTCCTAATTTTAACCCACTGAAACTGAAAATTTTATATAAAACTAGGACTGTCAGGATTTTGACAGTCCCACAAACAATGAGGGCTGCCAAAATTTTGACAGTTCTCATTTGGGGCTAGCCCAAATTGTTATAATCAGGACTGTCAAAATTTTGACAGACTGAAAATTTTATATAAAACTAGGACTGTCAGGATTTTGACAGTCCCACAAACAATGAGGACTGTCAAAATTTGGACAGTCCTCATTTTAATTGTCAGGATTTTTTTTTTTAAGTTTATTTCTATTTAGTTAGTTTTGGATTTTGATTTTTTTTTATTTAGTTTAACATCCAAAATAAAATATGTAATCATTGAAAAAAGAAAAAAAAATTCTACCGTACGAATATTACATCTGCCGTCGATCAGACTTCAAACGGCCATAACTATTTGTTTTCAAATCGTTTTTCGTCACACAATAGGTCTATTTGTATGTTTTCGACGAGAGTAACACAATTCGTGTAGAGAGAATTTTCATCCGAAGTAAGACGTACATATTACAAGCAAAAATATAAAATTTTAAAGTATCATAACTTTTGACTGGGAGATCGAAACAAGCTCCAGTTTGTGCCAAAATGACCGTATGGAAAAGTACTTCGGGATAAACTGTTTCACCGTTTGACGGACTTCCCAAATTTTTAGAATCGCAAAAAAACGATGTTTCGACCTCCAAATTTTACTTTTTGTAATTTTTTTTTTTTTTTATAAAATATTTAATGTACCAATAATAAATTTACTATTTTAAATAACAGAATACTTTAACAAATTTTAAGGATAGAAATTTTAAGGATATTTTGAAATTGGCCCCCCCAACAATTAACAAAAATAAATTAACAGAAAAATAAATTTAGGACTGCCAAAATTTTGACAGTCCTACCAATGGGAAGGACTGTCAAAATTTTGAGAGTCCTAAAAATATATGTTGAATTTTTAGGACTGTCAAAATTTTGACAGTACTTCCAATTGGTAGGACTGTCAAAATTTTGACAGTCCTAAAAATCAACATATATGTCAAATTTTGACAGTTCTTTTATTTTTTCATTTTATTTTTTGGTTTTGACGGCGACGACGACGGGAGGCGCGGCGACGAGAGGTTGCGGTGGAGGACGGGGGAGGAGGCGGAGGAGGACGGCGGGAGGGGGGAGGGCTCCGGTGGGGTGGGGAGGGTTTGGGAGTGTTTGGGAAGAAGGGTTTCAAAGTGGGCTAGTATGAGTAAACTAATGGGCTAGTGTGAGTAAACTTTACTCATTAATGGGCTAGCCCCAATCCTGGGCTAGCCCCAAGTAAAAGTTGTAGTGCCCTTATCAAAAGCCTATTTTTAGTATATGTAAGTCAAAATTTTAACAAAGGTCGAGGAGACTCATTTTAATGGTTTGAGTCCGCTTAATTATTTTTTGTTACATGATATCTAAACCACATATACTAGAATACCGGGAGACAAGTCGGATAGTCAGAATAAAAAAAATAAAAATTAAGTGAAGACGCTGTCAAAATTATCTTTCCTTCTGTTTGCTCTAATAGTATGACGTTCTCAATTTCCTCTATCATTCTGTTCGTCGCTGTCAATCTCTCTCTCTCTCTCACTTTGTATGTGTTCTTTTGGAGATAATTGAACAACATAACAAATTTTTTTTTATTATTATCATTATAAACTATCACAAATATTGTTAATTTTTTATTTATTTGTCTGGAATATCGTTTTAATTTTTTGGTTTAGAACATCTTCAATTTTAGTAATATTTTATTATAACATATATATATATATATATATATATATATATATATATATATATTTGTTGATAATACTATTGTATCATCATCAATAATAAAAAAATAAGAGTTAATTACCGAAATGGTACCCAAGGAATGTAGTGTTTGCCATTTTGGTACTCGAACTTTTTTTTGGCCGAAATGGTACATGAACTTTACATTTTGGCTCAATTAGTACCTGAAGTAAATTTCATTGATGTTTTTGGATAAAAATCAATAAAAACGGACATGTGATTGTCACGTGTCCTATTTTTAATGGTTCTTTTGTCAAGTTTTGGGTTTTGGACTATCATTTCAGAAGAATATTAGTGTTCGAAGAAAATTGTTTGGATGAAAATAGTTAGAAATCGTTAAAAATAGTAATCCAAAATCATAAACTTGACAGAAGAACCATTAAAAATAAGGTACGTGACAATCATATGTCCATTTTTATCGATTTTTATCCAAAAATATCAACGAAATTTACTTTAGGTACTAATTGAACTAAAATGTAAAATCCATGCACCATTTCGACCAAAAAAAAAATTCGAGTACCAAAATAATAAATACTACATTCCTTGGATAGCATTTCGATAATTAACTCAAAAAATAATTATGTGACCATTAAGTTTCAATAAGACCTCAAAATCTAAATCCGGTACTAAAAGACCTGTATTCTATGGGCTAAG
Source organism: Iris macrosiphon (assembly GCA_036927795.1). Taxonomy (NCBI): domain Eukaryota; kingdom Viridiplantae; phylum Streptophyta; class Magnoliopsida; order Asparagales; family Iridaceae; genus Iris; species Iris macrosiphon. The sequence continues at coordinate 181,976,838 of JAYESA010000011.1, read as the reverse complement.
ACAGAAACTTCCATACCAAATAAACTAACATAAATAAATAAATTTTAAAAAAAACAAAAAAAAAAATCAAAGAGAGAATATTAAAACAAATCCAGCTAACTTTTCCGTTGTCCCCAGTCCGTAGAAAATCCACTCTCACCACAAACCCATCTAGCACATGTTGATAGGACCTTTAGCCAGCTAGCACATGTTCCGGCAATAATGCACCCCACTTCCTGCCAAGTTGATAGGACCTTTGGCCAGCTAGCACATGTTCCGGCAATAATGCACCCCACTTCCTGCCATGTTCATCTGCCATTGTTGTCACCTTCATTAAGTTAATAGGACCCTCGATCGGTCTGTAACGCATTTCTGGTCATTGTTGTCATCTTCATTAATTTGCACCCAATGTTGCACCAATCGCTGTTCAAGGGGCCAACTTGGTGTTAGGTGCACTCCACTACTAATAAGTTCTCGACTTCTATAGGATTTTATATATACATTAAAAAATAAAAGTTTAACCACCTAAAATAAATTGTGATTGGTGTGGGATCGAACTTACAACATCTCTTATCTGACCAACAACACTCAACCAACAACATAAGTGTTGGGAATGAAAGCGCGAAAATCGTTTCCCAAATCAAGAAGTCCTGCAAGAGAACCGAACAAAAGTACACAAACCAAAAACGTCAGATACAAATCACAGACACAGAAAATTTTACGTAAAAAATCCAAATAAAAAAAATCATGGGACGATCGGAGTCCAACCCTGAAAAGCCTACACTAATGAAATAAGAAATACACCGACTCCTTACAAACTTCTCACCGATCCAAACGGATCACCACAACTCTTTGAAATAGAAAATAGATCACAGACAAACGAAGAACGGAGATGACGAAAAAAGAATTACCAGAAACCGATCTCCTCTTTGAAATAGCCTTCAATCTCTTCATCTCTTCTTTCAATGTGGTAAAAGGACTTTTGCCTCATTTTGCAATTTTTTTTGAGATATGAGATATATTTTATAGCTATGAGACACCTAATATATATAGCCTCAAACCCACAACTAGTATTCCTATTATATATTGGAATAGCCAATCCAAATCCAAATCCAAATCCATTGACATAATCCTATTATATGTAGGAATATCCAATTCAAATCTAAATCCATTGACATATTCCTATTATATGTAGAAGTACACAATCCAAATATATTGAGGTATTCCTATTATATGTAGGAATATTCAATCAAACTCCGGGGTATTTTTTACATAGGTTGGGAACCCCATCCACTCCAACAAATCTCTCCATTCACAACTATGTGGAAGGGGTCGTCATCCCGATGATCCGTCTGCAGTACTCAAATTTTTTTTCTTGGAAGAAATTTTGTAAACATGTCTGCTATGTTGTCATCCGTATAAACCTTCTCAAGCGCTGCTTGCTTCTTTTCAACCACATCCCGTATCCAATGATACTGGGTATCATTGTGCTTGGACCGGCTATGAAAAGTATGGTTTTTCACAAGGTGAATTGCACTCTGGATGTCGCAAAACAAAGGGTACTGCTATTGCTTTAGCCCAATTTTCTGCAGCAGTTTCTTTATCCACAGCAACTTCTTGCAAGCCTCCATCACCGCAATGTACTATGCCTCTGTCGTCGACAAGACAACACACTTCTGCAACCGCAACTGCCACGATACCGCTCCACCAACAAACATCATCACATAGCCCGAAGTCAATCGCCTCGTGTCTATATCTCCAGTTATATCAGCATCAATATACCCAACCAGCTTCGGCTCGTCACCACGAAAAGAAAGTCTACAATCGGCAGTTTCCTGAAGGTATCGTATAATCCACTTGACCGCAATCCAATGTACCCTTCCAAGATTGGAAGTATACCTGCTAATTGTGCCAACTGCGTGAGCGATGTCAGGTCTCGTACACACCATATAATACATAAGACTCCCCACAGCTGAGGCATATGGAACCCGCTCCATATCTTCCTTCTCGTCCTTGGTAGATGGACATTGCTCCTCAGTGAACTTAAAGTGAGCCACAAGAGGGTTACTCACTTTCTTTGACCCATCTATCCCGAAACGTTAAAGTACCCGGTGAATGTACTTCTTTTGGGACAAATGTAGCAGCTTAGACTCTCTCACTCGGCTGATCTCCATCCCAAGAATAGTCTTCGCTGCGCCCAAATCTTTCATAGAGAAGGCCGCGCCTAGTTGGCAGTTCAACTCCGCTATCCTTTTGGCATTCCGACCCAACAGTAGCATATCATCAACATAGAGCAGTAAAATGATAAAATCATCATCGACAAAGTACCTCACAAATACAGTGATACGACGTCGTTCGCGGATAACCATGCTCCCCCATAAATGACTCAAATTTTCTGTACTACTGCTTCGGAGCCAGCTTTGGACCATACAGGCCCTTTCTCAACTGGCAGACCAAGTGTGACTTGTCCTTCTCACAGAATCTCTCTGGCTACTCCATGTACAACTCCTTCTCAAGATCACTGTGGAGCAATGTCGTCTTCACATCCATCTGTTCGAGCTCCAAGTCAAAACTGGCTGCCAATGCTAGCACCACCCGAATAGACGAATGCTTGATGACTGGTGAAGAGATCTCATCATAATCTACGTCATTCCGCTGACTGTAGCCTTTAACTACCAGTCTCGCTTTGTATTGAGGGCGAGTAGCATCATCTGTCTGCTTCACTCTGAATACCCATCAATTTTTCAAAGCCTTCTTGCCCTTTGGCAACCGCACCAACTCATAAGTAGAATTGGCATGTAAGAAACTCATCTTCTCCTGCATAGCCTCCATCCACTCTTGCTTGTGTTCATCTTCCATAGCCTCTGCAAAGCTTTCGGGCTCTCCTCCGTTAGTCAGTAGCACATACTCACCCGGTGAGTATCTTGTAGATGGTCAACGCTCTCTTTCGCTTATCCTCAATGGAACCATTGGTGCTGGTTGTATATCAACAGCCTCCTCCCTTTCAGGAACTGCCTCATCGGCATACTCATCCTCCCGAGGGTCACCCTGACCACCATCAGCAGAATGATGATCAAGGTTAGGAGCAACTCCATGTACTGGCTTCCACATAATTGGATCCTCTGCGATGTCCTTTGAAAACTGCTCGAAGTGAAATGACTCTAACTCAGGCAATTCCTCAGCCTCAGAAGGCATCTCAGAATCCTGAGTGTTGGTCATGGTCTGATCCTCGATGAAAACCACGTCTCTGCTTCTATAGAGCTTTCTTCCCACTGGATCATAGAGTCTATAGTCAAACTCGTTCCGACCATATCCGACAAAGACGCACCGCCTCGTCTTCAGCTCAAGTTTGGATCTTTTGTCCTTAGCTGTGGTGCCCCATTCCCCCTATTCGGGGAGCGCGACTAAGAAATACAAGATGGTATCGTTCGATTGGGATAGATTGAAACAAGAACTCATCCTCGTTATGGGTTTGCTTTTTCGGAATCGATTCCCATATTCAGTGGACCGTGCCCCCGGGTTAGCGGCAGATTCAGGAGGGACCTCTCCGCTGCATCTTTTGTTGCCTAAGTTTTCGCTGTCGCTTTTGTTGCTTTCGTACTTTAGTTGGTTTTCGAATTTGCTTGTGATTTCTTGAACGGTTTCGATGGATTTCATTATTTTCGTTCGTTGAACTGCACTTAAATTTCGAGATTGGAAAGAGTGGAAGAGGTATTAAATTAGCTGTTCGTGGCAATGCAGGTGAACGAGCAGTAGGCGACGCACGAGCGGAGTCTTAAAGCACCTCTTTCCTTTCTTCCTACCAACCAACTGTGAGTGGCTTATATTCGATTCAGTTGGCCCTTCTTCCAAGTCTTCACACCTAAAAATCTTGTATTCTTGCTTGCCCAGACGGTACCAAGTAATAACTAAAAGATGTCAAGATAAAAAGGAAATAGACTTGGATTATTATGCTTGTCAATCAACTTGTGAACGATTACCATATCGCATGCTAGATCGTTTATAGGTTCTGCCTATGCTTCGATTTTAGTCAGAATGCTTACTTCTTCTATGAATTATGCTATGTACAGAACTTATCTTGAATGAAATAAACTGAACAGGAAGACTATACAAAAGTAGATCTAGCCCTGTTACTAGCTTGTGCCTGATAATTTTCCTGAATGCCTCAACTGCTAACTTAGTGTACTACGTTGATCACGGACAACTTGTGCACAAGGTCATAGTTCCTGCGGACGGTTGCTGGCGCACTGGCACCGATCCGATCCGGACGGAACTTCATGTGTAGTCATCATGTGCTGGGCGAGATGGATTGCAGCGCATCTTGTGCTCTCGTTGCATGCCATCCTCGTCATTGACTAGGTCCATTATGACATCAAGCCAGTGATCCTTTCGTATATTTAAACCTGTGCAAAGCTAACTTGTGTCTTCGTGGCAGGGAAGGACAAGGTAAGTATTGTGCAGGTGGTTCAGACGGGCAGGTAAATGTCACCGAACGGTGGCAAATAATTTCATTAAATTTTATATCTATTGCTTGCTGTAAAATAAACTAAGGCATGATAGAAAGACTACAATAATTTGCATGTTTCATATAAACGACGTGTTGATTAGTATAGTTGCGTTAGCTTGCCTTCACCAGTACGTTTTGATGTACTGGCCCTCGTTGAAACAGATTTTCCGCGTTAGGGAGAGCCGAGCGAGAAAAAGAAGTCAATCCCCGATCCAGTCCAGCTATAGACACGCCTCGATCGTGGCACCTTTTGAAGCATTTTTAAGCAAGGAACTAGCAATCCAAGCAAACATGCAGCTCTGTGGAAAAGCCGTCATTCCACCAGGAGGTCTTATATATTTTAAGTTTAGTAAAGGATGTAATGTACATGACAACTATCTCATTTTGTGTCAATACTTTTGTAAGCCGTGCGGCAACCTTATGACTCAGTTCAAGAGTTTGTAATAGATGTTCATATTATCAATAAAGAGAACTTTTCCATGTTTCAAATCTGTGTTTTCAATTTATCTGCGTACTATGAATATGTGTTCGCTATGCGAAATAACTTAGCCTTGTACGGTGCGCAACCTAGGCCCGCACGACGATCACGTCCGGGGGACGACTATCGATTCCACGGAATCGTGGTTGACATGAATGGTATTAGAGCAGAATTCGATTCTAGCCCTAAAAATTCCGTTGCTTCAACTCTGAGATATGCTCGATATGATATTGCAATAGAGCTCGATGGTATTGCAATTGAGCGTACCATACAATAAGTCCATAGATATCCTCAAAGCTGTGCAAATGTTTTCTTGATGAGGCTTGTTGTTGAAATAAGTTGCCCACTATTGAAAATATCTGCTTTCATCTTGCTAACATATGTATATTATACCGGAAAAAATAAAGAAATATGCTCACACATGCTTGTAATTAAATGCTCTTCTTACAACATTTATGGGAGTTTCTGAGAGAGGCTTCAATTCTCAACTTCTCCAACAAATTTGGATTTTTGTTGGACTGATTGGAGATCAACCAATATTTTTGCTAGTAATTGACGAACATGGGATATTGGAATCACTGCATTATTATGGTGCATATACCAAGAAAGAAAGAAATAATTGAATCACTCGTAACAAATAATCAAATGGGGCTATTTTTATTAAAGATTTGGACCTGTCGATCTCTTTAGGAACAAGATTGTTTGGCACAACTGTTGTCACTGCTAACTCAAGAAAAGATGCTACGCATGCAATCCTAAAGCTGGTTAGAGAAGCTCCAGATGCAACTTATTTCCTTTGATGCATATTTCTTATACCACCTAGCCACTTCTGTAACGTTTCCAAGTCTGCTGCATCATTTGGTGGACATCAATCCTGGATAAATACATAACCAAAGATACACACTTCAGCTTGTGGTTTTGTCGTGCACATCATATAAGAGAAAGAAAGGCTGCAAAAACACCTCTATCGCTATGTACCACAAGGAGTAGCATTCAATCTTGTGCCAGAGAGCTCTCTCCAATTAGTGAGTCAACTCCAGAGTTCCCGATGTCATGCAGCTGAAAACATAAAATTCACAGTCATCACTACTAAAGAAAACATGGAAAAACAGGAAATAACCAGCATAAACACAAATAAACCCATTAGCATTACCTATATACGAAGACCAACAGGAACCGAAACTGATAAGAGTGATCATCCATGACACAGCAGTAAATCTCCTTTTGTAACAGCAACTCCTTACAGCATTGCCGATACCATTTGCTTTATCCTCGGATAAACAAGAACTTCTCTGCTACCATAACATACATGAGGTAAATGTATACCATGCTTTGTTAGATTGTTTATCATGTGATTCAACAAAAGCAACTCTTTTCTTTTAGTCCCACATGGGAAAGGAGAAGTCATTCTACTTTCCATATTATTCGCGATTTAATGCGCGTTTTTACGATTTAATCCAACCCGCGAACGGACATGGGTACAAAGGTAATTTCTTAACTTATTTTATTTTATTATTTTATTTTTGTTTGGTCTGGTGGTTGCTGGTCTTCCGTGGAACCGTTCTCACGTAATCCCGTTACGAAAATAGTGGAATAGGTTACGTGAGAGATATATCCAGGACACGATCATGAGATCTGTAGAACAGAAATCAGTTTTTCCTTCTCTCTCGCGCGCTCTGTTCGGAACGAAAGAACAATCGTACAGAGACGAAAAAGAAAAGGAAAACACCAGAACCTAAATTCCTCCAAAAACTCCTCCGTCCAATCTCTATTCTTTGGACAAGGTTGTGATCGTTCGTGGGATTCGCCACCGGGTGCACGGTGAAGTGAATCGAAGGATTCGTTGTATCTCTGGGATAGATCGTCAGGAACCCAGTGCACTGTTCGTGGGACGAAATTCTATTCTAAGGACAGCGTGTAACGTGCCTCGAATCCTCTACTATTTCTTGTCTTTAATTTTACATCTTTTAGGAGTTCTTCAAACAATCTTAGAATAGAATTTCTTTTCGTAGCTTTTGTCTACTTTCTATTTTCTGTTTGTGAAAATTCCTATCTGCATGATGAATACCACCGTAGAAGATCTGTCCACCAACATTCATAACTCCTCCAAACCGGAGAAGTTTGATGGCATGAACTTTAAGAGATGGCAGCGTAGGATGACCTACTGGCTGACTTGCTTGAAACTGGTTAAGGTTCTCAAAGAACCGAAAATCCTACCTGACTTACACGAACCTGCCAGGACCTATGAATTAGAGTCCTACAACGAGACAGACTTTATTTGTCATAGAAAAATTCTCAGTTGTCTTTCTGACACCCTCTATGATATATACTGCACTACCTCTACGTCCAGAGAGCTTTGGGAAGCTCTCGATAAAAAATACTCCAATGAAGGAGCGGGTTCTGAGATTTACATTGTAGACAGATTTTTAGAGTTTAAAATGGTAGATGAGAAGTCTGTTGTTGAACAGACTAATACCCTTCAAACTATCATACACGAGATGTCTCAGAAAGACATGTCATTTGCTGATAAGTTTCTAATTGCTGCCTTCATTAATAAACTTCTCCCATCCTGGAAGGAATTTGGTTTAAAACTAAAACATAATAAGGAACCCATGACTTTAGACGACCTGTTTGTATCCTTCCGCATTGAGAAAGAAGGTAGAACTAGAGACAAGGAACCTCTAAGTACTGAATTCGAGACAAAGTTATACATTGTTGAAACTAAGGAAAAGCCTAAGGGCCAACCCTATCAACAGAGGAACAACCCCCAGAACAGGAACCCTGCAAAAAAATAGTTTCTTAAGCCAAGAGCTGTGATTGGGAAAGACAACAGACCTAAGCGGGAATGTTACAACTGTGGTAAGCCTGGTCACTTTGCTAGGCAATGCCGCCACAGGAAGAAGGGTCAGGAATTTCAGAATCCTGATCGTCGAACTCCTGCATACGCTACTGTTGTTCCACAGGCTCATGTTATCATAGCCGGGACCGAATCTGTCGGTACCGATGATCAGAGGTTTGTAACTGTATGTTCTGTTTTTGAGTCCTCGTATCAGCCTACTGACTGGTGGGTTGATACAGGGGCAAATGTCCATGTATGCCCTAATATTGATTCTTTTTTCTCCTACCGAAAGGTTGAGGAAGGCGAATCAGTAGCTATGGGAAACTCGAGTGCTGCCAGAGTGCATGGAAAGGGAAGAGTGAACCTCAAGTTATCTTCGGGCAAGATTCTCCCTTTGCATAATGTGCAGCACGTACCGGACGTCAACAAGAACTTAATTTCTGGTTATTTGCTAAATAAATATGGTTACAAACTTGTATTTGAGTATGATCGAGTTGTCATCTCCCTGAAAGGGAACTTTATTGGGAAAAGCTATGTATTTGGGGGTCTGTTTAAACTTTCTGTGGTCATGCCTTGCAGTACATTAAATTATTGTTTAAATAATATTACATCTACTTCTACTTCTGATTCAAATGCTCTCTTTTATAATACTGATGTTGTGATGTTTGGCATGGTCGTTTGGGACATGTCAATTTTAACTCTTTAAAGAGAATGTCTAAGTTACAATTGATTCCTAAGATTGACATGAGCAGGAATGAAAAATGTGAGATATGTACACAAGCCAAACAGTCCAGAAAATCCTTTCATTCTGTTGAAAGGAGTTCTCAGCTATTGGAGCTTATTCACAGCGATATTTGTCAATTGAACGATATTCTCACTCGTAGTGGTAAACGGTATTTTATTATATTTATAGATGATTATTCAAAATACTGCCATGTTTACTTGCTTAGAACTAAAGATGAAGTTTTCAGTAAGTTTGTATCTTTTAAAGCTGAAGTTGAAAACCAACTTGAGAAGAAAATTAAAATTCTTAGGTCTGATCGTGGGGGTGAATACACCTCTGCCGAGTTTGACTCCTTTTATGAATTGTATGGCATTATACATGAGGTAACTGCTCCTTATGCTCCTCAACAGAATGGGGTAGCAGAAAGAAAAAATAGAACATTTCTTGATATGATTAATGCTATGTTAGGTAGCTCTGGTTTATCTGATTATTTATGGGGGGAAGCCCTTCTTTCTGCATGTCATATTTTAAATAAAGTTTTTTTCAAAAAGACTGATAAGACCCCTTATGAACTTTGGAGAGGTAGAAAGCCATCTTTGAAATATTTTAAAGTGTGGGGTTGCCTTGCTAAAGTTTCTGTCCCTCCTACCAAGAAAAGAAAATTGGGACCAAAGACCGTAGATTGTGTATTTCTGGAATATTCCAAAAATAGTACTGCTTATAGATTTCTTGTAATTAAGAGTGAGGTAAATGGTATTGATGCTAACACAGTCATGGAATCTAGGGATGCTACATTTTTTGAAAATATTTTTCCATTAAAAAATAGAATTTCTAGTTCTTCTATTTCTGCACAAGTCTCTGTTGTAACCTCTAGTTCACAACCAAAGGAGATTACCCAGTAGAACCTAAGAGAAGTAAAAGGAAAAGACGAGAACTAAACCTAAGTGAAGGTTTTTTCACCTACCTCGTTGAAGAGGATCCTATATCTTATCAAGGGGCTATGTCCTCAGTTGATTCCTTATTTTGGAAAGAGGCCATAAATAGTGAAATGGATTCTTTATATCAAATAGAACTTGGAATTTGGTTAACCTTCCTGCAGGTTGCAAACCAATAGGTTGCAAATGGATCTTCAGAAAGAAGTTAAGACCTGATGGGTTTATTGAGAAATTCAAAGCCAGATTAATGGCTAAAGGGTTCAAACAAAGAGAAGGGATAGACTTTTTTGACACTTACTCTCCTGTTACAAGAATTGCTACAATTAGAATGTTAATAGCTATTGCATCTGTTCATAATCTGTTTATTCATCAAATAGATGTAAAAACTGCATTTCTGAATGAAGATTTACAGGAAGAGATTTACATGGAACAACCTGAAGGGTTTGTTGTTCAAGGGCAAGAACGCAAGGTATGCAAATTAATTAAATCTCTCTATGGACTGAAACAAGCGCCAAAGCAATGGCATGATAAATTTGATAAGGTAATTCTATCATATAGTTTTGCTATTAATAATTCTGATAAATGTGTATATAGCAAAATTGTTGGTAGCTCTTGTATAATATTATGCCTGTATGTTGATGACATTCTTATTTTTGGTACTGATATGGATATTATTTATGGTATCAAATTATTTCTGTCTCAAAATTTTGATATAAAAGATTTAGGATCTGGTGATGTAATTTTAGGACTTAAACTAAGTCGTACTTCTGAAGGAATTGGTATCTCTCAATCTCACTATATAGAAAAGGTTCTTAAAAGATTTAAGTATTTTGATTCTAAACCTGTAAGTACCCCATATGATGCATGTATCAGGTTGAAGAAGAATAAAGGAGACAGTGTGGCTCAGTTGAAGTATTCTTAGCAAATCGGATGCCTAAACTATATTGCTAATCGTACCAGACCTGATATTTCCCACGCAGTAGGAAAGCTTAGTCGGTATAGTAGCAATCCGAATAGTTCACATCGGACTGCCTTGGAACGGGTAATGAGATACCTAAAGGGCACGATATCCCATGGATTATTCTATGGAGGATACCCATCTGTATTAGAAGGGTATACTGATGCGAACTGGATCTCTGATACAGATGAGACCAAAGCCACAAGTGAATATGTATTCACATTGGGTGGAGCTGCTGTTGCGTGGAACTCTACCAGGCAGACCTGTATTTCTAGATCTACTATGGAGGCAGAATTTATAGCTCTTGACCTCACCAGTGAGGAAGCAGACTGGCTTAGGAATCTGGTAACAGATATTCCTCTGTGGAGCAAACCAGTTCATGCTATCCCTGTACACTGTGACAGCCAAGCTGCAATAGCAAAGGCTCAAAGGACAAGTTATAATAAAAAATCCAGACATATACGTCTGAGATACAATCGGGTGAAGCAATTGCAATCCAGTGGAGTAATTGTAATTAATTTCATCGGATCAAAGAACAATATAGCAGATCCTCTAACTAAAGGGCTCTCAAGGAGACTAGTGTTGGAGACGGCAAGAGGAATGGGGTTAAAGCCCATAGCTTGAGTCACCTCAAAGGCAACCCAACCTTTGATTGGAAGCACCAAGAAAAGGTTCAATGGGTAACAACAAAATTGATGTGTGACTGAAAACACTATATGATAGTAATTGTAAATAACCATTCTTCTACTGTATAGTGTTGATCTGCAATAAATAAAAGGGTGATTGTAAAATCTTAATGAATCTGTGGCTTGTAAAGCAGGGTATATAAATTGCAGAATACCTAGAAAGATTCACCTATTTAAGAGTGAAAGTGGGGCCGCTTTCTATGGGAACTCAGGATGTTCTCTAGAGCTGTTAAGAAATCGAGATAGCACATGGCCGAAAAGTGCACAACTGTTGATACGATCAAATGCCTACAATGTGTTTGTGTGTATGTTGAGTCTGTACAAGTAAGATCCTAAGTTCAAGACTTAAGTCACTTTGGGTCTGTATAGATGAGATGTATAACACTAAGGGGAGGTTCAAGTCCGAAGACACCTTCCTCTGATACACAGTGTGATTGCCCATATCTTGTTTTCCTTCCTTTATGCCCTATCGTGCTATACCTTCCTTTTTCTCTTATTGAATCATGTGGGAGATTGTTAGATTGTTTACCATGTGATTCAACAAAAGCAACTCTTTTCTTTTAGTCCCACATGGGAAAGGAGAAGTCATTCTCCTTTCCATATATTGCTTTACCTCTCTTAGTGGGTAAGTGGGTTTGTAGGGGATGGGCTAGATCTCATCCAACCCACAAGTGGGTGCACGATTTAATGCGCATTTTTACGCCTTTATTATTCGCCAACTTAGCACTTTGCGCGCTTGCGCGCCGCGGAACGGACATGGGTACAAAGGTAAAATTTTTAACTTTTTTTTTTTTGGTCTGGTGGTTGCTGGTCTTCCGCGGAACTGTTCTCATGTAATCCCGTTACGAAAATAGTGGGATAGGTTACGTGAGAGAGATATCCAGGACACGATCCTGAGATCTGTAGAACAGAAATCAGTTTTTCCTTCTCTCTCTCTCTCTCTCTCTCTCGTTCTCTGTTCGGAACGAAAGAACAATCGTACAAAGATGAAAAAAAAAGGAAAACACCAGAACCTAAATTCCTCCAAAAACTCCTCCGTCTAATCTCTATTCTTGGGGCAAGGTTGTGATCGTTCGTGGGATTCGCCACCGGGTGCACGGTGAAGTGAATCGAAGGATTAGTTGTATCTCGGGGATAGATCGCCAGGAACCCACTGCACTGTTCGTGGGACGAAATTCTATTATAAGGACAGCGTGTAACGTGCCTCGAATCCTCTACTATTTTTTGTCTTTAATTTTACATCCTCCAATTTGCATTATTTAGGAGTTCTTCAAACATGCTTAACAACACTTTGGAAAATTTTGAAGCTAAGTTTGACATACCAAGAAACGAATACAGTTTACAATCAGTAGTCCTCTCTTCTATTGTGGAACACTGATCAATATTGTGTCACGAAAAGGCTTGTCGTTTACATTCGTTGCAATTGAGGATGGCATCGATGTATATCCACTTGTTCCGGTTCCAATGAAGCTGGTAAGTTGGGCAGTGACTCGATCTTCGGGCAGCCCCATATATACAATGACCTCAGGGAAGTGAGCTTCTCCAGATTGGCAGGCAAGGATGGTAGACCCTCACAGGAGTTGAACTTGAGACTTGTGAGGGATGTTAGGTGTTGGAACAACTCCTCTTGCTCGGCAGTGAACGGTATATCCTGAGTAGACTTTTGGATTGTCAAGCTCGAGAGCGAATTCAGGCATTCTCTCCCGGGTAATGCAGTGAGCAGAGAAAGATCATCGATAGTCATTGTTTGAAGAGATGATGATGGCGACAGTGAGTCTCCTGATTTGATTGTTAGCTTGGGGCACCCCATAACACTCAAGACTCGGAGGGATGTGAAGCAGTTCAAATTCCACAATGAAGTCAGCTGGGGGCAGCCTGCAACCAATAAGAACTCTATCACTCCTCCCCGGTTATCTGGTTGCTGATGCTCCTGCTGCACTGTCAGCCTAGGACAGTTAGTAATATGAAGGAATTTGAGAGAGAAGATTGACACTAATGAGTTCCCGATTGACCTAAGATTCTCACAACTTTCAATTTTTACATACTCGAGCGCTGTCAGGTTGGGACTGAGTAGAAGGGATGTCAGCCATGGCAACTCAGTAAATGTTAAATGAGTGAGAGAGATGAGTTTATCTGGGCAGAGTTCATTCTCTCTGAGCATAGAGCATTTCACAACACGCAATCTTTTGAGGACAAACCCTCCTTGGATGCTTTCATTTTCACCCTTACATAATGACATATTGGACAACATATTTTCAACTCCACCACATTCCTCAAGATCGAGCTCTTCAAGGTTATGAAGAAAACGTGATTGTGATTGCACCAACTTGGGGCAACCATGCACCGATAACACTCTCAGACCAAGAGGAAGAAGGGGCACCTCGGAGAGATTCGCACATCCCCAAATAACAAGTCGCCCAAGCATGCTAGGGAGAGAGGGAACTTGTAGAAGATTGTGGCAATTCACAATTAAGAGTTCATACAGACATTCCAAGTCAAGAAAATGCATACCGGAGAGACTTTCATCATTTTGCGTCCATTTAGGAATCCTGACACCATTGTAGCCATCTAGCTTGAGCACACTGAGATTCGAAGGTGGCTGAAGGCCTTGGAGTACTTCCTCGTCCATCCTACTATCTCGTTCAGATGACCGCTCCCATTGTAACTCTAACTTGTCAACATGCTTTTTCTCCTTCAGCGATGCCTCAGAGGCCTCTGCCTTATCTTTCACATTCTCGAGGTTGTATATGCAGAGAAGTCCTCGAAGCTGTTCCAGATTCTTCAATTGTCCTATCCCAAGTTGTTTCTCCTTGATGGCCTGATATCTCTCAATTGATTGAAGAGATGTTAGTTTTCCAAACAATGGTATCTTTGAAATCATTACATTACCTCCACGTATATATCTCAGATTGATCAAGTTGTTCAAGTTTTGAGGTACTTTATCAATTATTGATCTTTGGAATACTAAAAATTGTAGATGGTAGAGTTCACCCATTGATTTAGGCAACTTGTTCACTTCTCCCATTTGAAAAGATCGAAGATGCTTTAAACGACCAACTGATTCATCAAGTTTCAACACTCCATTATATCCAAGACCAAGATGCAGCGCCCGCAACTTCTTGAACTTCATAAAAACTTTGTTAATTACACCAAAAAAATCATTGAGGTCAACATTAAAATAAGATATGTCGGACAAAGAAACAATGATGAAAGTACGCAGGTTAACCAGTTTGAATATATCTGGTATATGCGAGGATATGTCCTTGCTCAAGACAGATAGATGCATAACATTTGTTGGAATGTGCTCGCAATCATCTTCAATTCTAAAACAATAATCCTTTGAAACCTCTTCAGCTAAATCATGCAATAAATCGTGCATTCCATAATATGCTTTTCCATGAGAGTCGATATCCTTTTGAAAGAAAGAGTTAGACAATAATTCATTGAAATACCGCATTGCTTCATCCTCTACTGTAATCATGTTCTTTCTCGGAACCTCAACAAAGCCTTGTGCAATCCAAAGCCTGACAAAATTGTCTAATTTGCTGAAAATATAACCTTTAGGATACAAACTGCAGAAAGCAAAACATCTTTGAAGGTATGAAGGTAGAGTGCTCGAAACTCAAATAAAGAGCACCCAAAGTGTCCTTCAGCATGTCTCCTTTCTTGAGAGTCAGTTTCCAATCATCAGTCGGTTTTCCCCTTAACAAACTTCCCACTACTCTAGCAGCCAAAGGAGACTTGTTTAGCTTCTTCACAATTTTGCTTGCTACCACTAATAGTTCAGGATCATTAATATCTTTCTTCGCTTCACCAAATGAATAGTGCATAAAAATAGACCTATAATCTTCTGTATCTAATTCTGCTAAGGGAAATGAATGGTTTACTCCCAACATTGATGTGACTTCTTCGGCTCTAGATGTGATAAGAATTGTACTTGCCATGTCCCCAACTTCATTTAAAGGAATGAGCATCTGATCCCACAGCTCTTTCTCCAAGCGCCAAACATCATCAAGAACAAGAAGAAACCTTTTGGATCTCAACATATCCTTGAGAATTGAATGAAGAGCATCAATATTTTTCACATGGGGGCATTCACCTTGTTTGATAGATTCGATAATTTTCTCCGTGACAGTATGCGCGTCAAATTTGCGAGACACATGAACCCACATCTTTGTATCAAAATGCTCCACAATTCTCGAGTCATTATAGATCCACTGTGCAAGAGTGGTCTTGCCTGCCCCTCCTATCCCATAGATTGCAAGAACTGGAATATGCCTTTCACTACTCTTACTAGGCATGTTGGCAGCTGAGATCAACATGTTTACAAGAGAGTCACGCTCATGGTCCCTACCAATGACTAATGATGAGGGGGAAGAGACACTAGCATGTTGTTGTTGTTGGTTCATAGGATCTTGACCAGTAAAGCTAGCAATAAGCCCAGTAAATTGGTCTGTTCATAGGATCTTTCATTTGACTCAGTTTAATCTTATTATGATATCGTTGGAGCGGGATGCATAATGAGTCAATTATTATTTAGAGTGAAGACTTGGCAGAAGGGTGCTAATCGAATTAAAGCCACTCACAAGTTGGTGAACTAGGAGAGAAAAGGGAGAACTTCAAGACTCCGCACGTGCGTCGTCTACCCGATCACCTGTACGCACCAACAGATGATCAATATCTCCTGCTTCGGTCTCCGAGGTTCGATATGAAATTGCGAGATCCTAAGAACGAAGGCAATGAAATCCATTGAAACCGTTCAAGAAAATGCAAGTCATAAAGCCAACAAGAAAGCAACCAAGCGGCACAAAATCAGGCAAGGAAACCAGCGCAACGGAAAGGCCCCTCTCGACTTTGCCGCCAAGTCTTTCCTTGAGGCATGATCCGTTGAATATGGGACCTGATTCCGAAGAAACCAATCCATAACAAGGAAAGGATCTTGATTCAATCTGTCCCGATCGAACGGTCTTAAGTATTTCTTGGCCGCGCTTCCCGAATAGGGGGAATGGGGCATTACATCATAACTATCTAATAGAAAGTTTTGTCCCGAAACTCAGGAATAGTACCTACCCCTAAGGAATAATGAGGAAAACCTTTCCCTCATATCAGATTCGAGTTTCCACGTCGATTCTTCGACCGCGTGGTCTCGCCAAAGGATGCGTACAAGCGAAATTGTCCGATTCCGCAACTGCTTTTCCTTGCGATCTAAGATCTGAATGGGCTCAACAACGTATGACAAGTCCTCTTGCAGTTCTAACTGTCACTACCACATTCTAAAAATAGGAGTATTTTTGATTTTTTATATATTATTAATATTGTGTGTATTTAATTTAAATAATTATATGAGATGTGTATTTACATATATATTATGTACAGTGTTCGTTAATGTTGAGCTAGTAGACTTGACCTAGAAGCCCACTAGATGAACACCTGACCGAAATGTAGGGTTATGAATTTAATTTGTATTATTTAGGATTTAATTATTGAGGTTGTAATTAATTACCGTAATTTTATTTAATTGTTGTGCCTTGCCGTTGCTTCGATATTTGGAGCGCTACCCTAGCTTTTGCCTTCCAACAAATTTTACAACATTGTCATTGTCACGCCCCAATCTCCCGCAAGCTCAATAGTCCCCGCTGAACATGAATCACCACGTTGCAGCTCTCCCGCGGGACAATCGTTCTAATCGGGACGTGATGCCGTACGAGCCTGGAGTTGCGCTCGTACAAGGCGATGTTGTCAAATACCAAATATTATCATTGAAACAACCAAGTTGCAACGAAAGTCGAGTATTGTGTACCAAACATACATCAGAGTAATACGCAGGGAAGCTCTCGATAGGGTCAAAATGAAATGCCACGAAGGCAATGCCACAAAGGCGATGCCACGAAGGCGAAGAAATACTCTTGCTCTTTTCTCTAGCCCACAAAGGTACTTACAGTTCATACATCATGTCTCGTATATCCAAGCAGCGCCACTACACCTGCGTACCAGAAATATTGCCCACAAACGTGGGTCAGTACACAGCCGTACTGGTGAGCGGGGTAACCCACTCGTCTAAGCCGACACTAAGTGAAATAGTGAATGCAAACAGTTATATGGTGATCTTTCTAGTTGAATCCTAGATTCATTTTATGGCATATGGATGACATGTTAAGGAAAGCTGTAAAGCAGTTTAAGCATGCAAGCATTCAACTCAATCCAATCGACAAGCATTATATAACCAACCCGAAGGATTCTAGCATGCAACCCATCCTACTCAAGCCATCGCCTGAACGATAACTTATCGAACCATTAACCAAACCTTAATATCCTTCCCCAACCAAAGTTATATATTCCAATCTCGAGTGCACACTCTCGCCGAGGCAAGGTGGCCGCGCCTACACGAAGCACAAACCAACCAAAGTAAAGCAAGCCAACACCTATCTATATGAAGTCACTGGCTAAGCCATAAAGGACATACATCAAGCATTACGGCGCGTCCTATCAGCCCGGGATGCAAGCCCCGTTGAAGGTCCCGCAATGCATCGCGACTGAACGCGAATCAAATATTTCCCTCCGGATCGAAACGGCTCCAGTGCCCCGGATCAATACCGTTTCGAGGAAATGTCAAACCTTGTGCACAAGTTGTCCGTGACATGCAGACACACGTAGGTATGACGAAAGGATCGAACATTCTCGCCCCACCAAGCGATCCTAGACTCGTTCAACCAAAAATCCAACCGAAGTATCCATAACCATTCACCAACATATAGCCCAAGGCACCAAATCTCAAGTTATTCTCATAGGCAAAAATGTCGTTTTCCAACACAGTGTTTCACATTGGGTGCAACACCCCACACTCAGAATAATCCCATGGCATAATGCCCCAAAAGTGGCACAATACCCTCGCCGATGCAGTTGTTCGGTTTCGAACCACAACTGCTCGCTTTGCAAGATAAAGCGCCCAAGTGATACTCGTGCACGGATGCACGCTCGCTCGCCCGAATTCTCGATATTCCCAACGCCTCAAAGTATCATTCCACTATCCAACCATAATCCCAATTATCCAACCGACTGCCTCAAATGTATAATCCAACTCTAACTCCAACTAGCCAACGCGTAAATCATATCAAGCCACAGTCCTATCCAAACAAACGACGCACACTCTATGCACGCCTCAGTGTAGTGATTCCCAATGTTTCAGCCCAAGTGTTCAAGCCCTTTATGTGTTTTCCATATTATTAGGCATGAAGGAGTAGAGGAGAAGGGAAAGAGCCCACTCACTATGTTTGATCCCGTTAAGCATCCTGTCCTGCCGATACGGCCAATCCCTTGAACCCGTGGTCCGATGCAAGCGCGATCTACTCAACTGGTATGACCGTACGAGCAGGCCGTGCTCTCAAATCATCCGACCGATCGGACTAAGAAAGACGGCATTATTATTCCAACTCAGCTATCTCAGTACTGTTCTGAACGAACACCTGATTTCCATCAAACTTCGCTAGCTATCTGCACATGAAACCAACTCAATCAATATTTCTTCCCAAAATCCAATAATTCAAATGTAACCAACATTTGTTTTATTAAATCTGACTCAGCGTAACGCACCGAGCGGTTGTGGGCGTTACATAATATACCACTTAAAATCAGGTTCGTCCACGAACCGTGCTGGTACTCATTTCTATCACATGTCGTTTGTCCAATTCATAACTCTGCTCTATGCAACCCACATACTCACGATCCTGACTCAGCATCTCGTTCTGCTGAACGCTCGTACAATTTTCCGAATTCCCACATCCTCCTTGCAACTCAATACGAATTCCTCGTATCGCTTAGTTTTGGATCGTACACATATTTAAGGCGTCCCTGAAATACATATATTTTAGTCGAGCTTTGCGATAGCGAATTTGAACAAGTTTAAGGGTATCTTTATGTTCGAGGCATCCATTTGCTTTACTCCAAATTGAACCAATCCTGATTTCCATTCAACCATATTCGATTGAGCACTATTCTCAAATATGATGATTTTCCACCGACTCAATCAATTCGTGTTCCAACTCAATCCATCCAACTATTTCTGAATCCGCACTAGCAACATCTCCAAATATATCTCGCGCACCGAACGATCATCACAACTGATATTACCCCAGCTAGGCGACTTACCCAAATATCAAACTTTGCTTTTAGATCATATCAGCCCAACACCTTTTCCTCAATCTCAATACCTCGCTGGGTGAATATCTATATTGAGGTTCGTGTAACCACGAAGATTTTGCCTCCACGCCAAAGGGATAGTGTCGCCACGATTTCAACGTGGACACACTCGCCACAATTCTTAGGTTGCGCATGGAATAGTTCTTCGCGCTGCTTCCACTGCCTCGAAGCACATGATATCACCTTTGCCTTCCGAACGAGCACGCTTCCCAGACTAAGTTTCGATACATCTTGTAAATCTGAGGCACATCTGTCCCTTCCAGTATTCGTAAGGATTTGATCTGAACGAGCCGCTGCTTTAACTTCACGAGCTAGTTTCACAGTCGTCAATTCATATGAATGTTATTCCCTTCCAGGGCACGATGAGTCAGAGGTGATGCCATCTACAAAAATCTGTGACTCTGAATCTCATCAGTTGACTTAGGCCAATCCCACCATCGCTTCGGTCTTCTGGCTGCTTCTTCAGCTGAAGACTATCCCAAGGGTCTCTCAAATCCAACATTCAGACATATCTCCAAAATTTCATCGCTCACATCCACCCTCGACGCATCCCCAAATATGTCGCCGCAAGGGTCGTTCTATGGGTCTACAATATTCATCTCTGATCTGGCGGTCAAGTCGCTACGGTCAGCTGTCCCGAAGTTACGCTCGATAATTGTAAGTCATCACGATGGACAGTTACTACGAACCATGCTATATCTCCCTGCAAATCCGAACCATAATCCAACCATTCCATCCGAGCAAACTTTCGAATCCGAGAACTTCATGCACTACCTCTGTTGATCCATCAACCAAAGCCGCTTAACCACCTAGAGTCTTGCTATTTATCCGTGCCACAGTTCGAGAACTGCGCTCGTTGAAACCGTCTTCCATCAATCCGTCGTTCTGCCCTGAATCCATCAAATTTCCGAATTGCCATGTTCAACTTCTCGCACTACCACTTGCAATTATTCCCGAAACCAAAGACTTGCTCCAATTCTTATCTGTTTGCCACGTTCCCCAATGCACGTCCAACTTGCTCAAACAGCGCAGTGATTTGCTCAATTGTTGCTCCCACATTTAGCCATCTTTAAAAGTCTGTCCGCCACAATCTTTGCCTTCAGTTGTTGCCTCAATCCGTTCACGTCTTTCGGAGAATCCGTCTACCATCGTTGCACCATTTTGCCCAAAATTTCACTTCCGCTAAACCTGAGTCGACTTCTCGAGCAGCAATATCCAAAATCCTTCAAGTCGTGTGAGATCATCTTATTGCCCCTCCAAACCGAGATCGTATTTCATTGCTCAACCAACAGCTCAAATGTGTTGCCCAAAATCGTAGTCCGTGCTCGTTATCCTTCAATTAATCCATCGTTTCGCTCAAGCGTCTCCCAACTGTTCGTTTTTTATGCTCAACTCTCTCTTTGCATCCAAGAATGCTCTACCGAACTTCCAAATCGTGCGAGCAAACTTTGATATTCAGCTTTCCATCTGATTATCTCAATTGTTTCAAATACTTTATCCGCCTCAATCCTTCAAATTTCTAAACACTCTTTCCATCTGTTTATTCCGATCTCGTCCATCTCTCTAGGCCAACGATACTTCCATTTGCACGAGTCCGTTCTCGATGTGCTCAACTCAATATTCGTTTGCTCCATTTTTATTCTTCCCAACTCAGCCGATGTGCACCAACCAACTTGTATTCCCGTTACCCGAGTTCGTTCAGGCAATTCCCATTGATGTCTAGCCAAAATACTTTCAACGCCTTGCTCACTATGTGGTATCCCATATACCACTCCGAATCAAGTCGCTACTCGCATTACAATTTCTTGCACTAATCCGAAATCCGTTCGAGCCATTCTTTATCCGTGATCCTGCCTTTCCCAACTCGAGTCTGACATGAAACTTAGCCGATGCCTGAATTATCCAAATGTTTCCATCAATCTCGTGATGCAACTCGTGCTATTTCCCGTTCTCAATACTTCCAACTATTTTCACCGTCCGATAATTCCCAATACGAGCAATCCCGTGCATCGAGATCTTTTTCCAAATAGTCCAACCCAACACCCAACTGTTTCTTACACATTTGTTGTACGAGCAACTCGTTCAAACTCATCCTGATACTCCCAAGCCAAACTCAAACCTGCTCAGCCAATGCTCTATGTGATATACCCAGCCAAAATTCGAACTTCCATCCAACACTTTTGCTACACGAGCAACTCGTGCAACGATCCGTTCTTATCGAATGCTTTTGCTCACAACATGCCACATAACCAAATCTCGTATGCCAACCAACTGATCCACTGATGTAATCAGAAACTCCCGAACGACAAGCCAAGCCAACCCAACGACAACTCTCAACTTGTTGCACAAATGCAACAACGCCTAACGAGGCTAAACGATCTAACAAAAACCAACCAAAAGCAACGCAACGAAGCACAACATACAGCCACAACTAGCAATATATAGACTTATTGCATGAAATATCCAATGCGGTACTGAGTAGAGCCAAGAGCTAAACGACACGCGGAAGCTATTTAGAGTTTGTGATGAAGCGAAGGACCAAGTCCGAGGAAATGAACCAGGCGCTCTGATACCAATTTGTCACGCCCCAATCTCCCGCAAGCTCAATAGTCCCCGCTGAACGTGAATCACCACGTTGCAGCTCTCCCGCGGGACAATCGTTCTAATCGGGACGTGATGTCGTACGAGCCTGGATTTGCGCTCGTATAAGGCGATGTTGTCAAACACCAAATGTTATCATTGAAACAACCAAGTTGCAACGAAAGTCGAGTATTGTGTACCAAGCACACATCAGAGTAACACATTAGCCCGGTCGGCCCCCTACTCCGGCAGCACCCGGCCAAGCTCCGGCTGCTACGGCTTCTTCCCCGGCTCCTCCTGCACTCGGCCTTCACTCACCGTACTAACTCTCCCCTCCGGCCACGAGAACCCAGCACCTCCCCCGCCTGAAGCCCCGCCGACTGACATCACCCCAACCCGCTCCTCCTCCACAACTGCAACCTTCCCCGGCCGCATCTCCCTCCATCACCCCTCCACACCTGAGCCATTAACCCCGAGACCTCCCCTCAGTCGAGTTCCCCCACCTGAAGCTCTCCCCGACCCCGCATCATCATCCACCGTCGGCCAAACCTTGCCTCGACTCCACCACCTTCTCTTCCCGCTCCTTCCTGCTCTCATCTTCCCGTTTTGCTGCACCACCCCGTTCACCTCAACTCCGGCAGACAACTGAGCCCACTCCTTCTTCCCCGACCCCGCTCCAACTCCGGCCAGCCAACCTCCCTATACCCGGCGAGCCGTTCCCCCATGAGCCACCACGAACACCATTAACACCGGCATCACCACGAGCTCCCTCCACTGTCACTGAACCAGTCCTGCTCTCCTTCCCTCTTCCCCTCCGATCGGTATCACCCCGGTGAGCCGACCACCCACAGCTTCTTCCCGGGTCGAGATCCACCCGTTCACCTCGCCGATGACCCACCGGACGGTCACCCGCTTCTCCTCGAGCCATCTCTTCCCTGCACCTCCCGCTGGAATCACCACCACCATCATCATCAGCAGCCTCGACCACCCCCTTCCTTTCCTCGACGAGCACCACTGTTCCTTCTCCGGCCACTGTTCGACCCCGGCGACCGAACCACCAGTGCCACCCTTCATCACCACCCTGTGCCACCAGCCCTCACCACCAGGACCACCACCTCGTCGTCGTCTTTGCCGTCGTCGTGCACGTACACAGGTACGGTTTCTCCTCCCTCGCGTACACGTACGTGTGTACATATGTTTGTATGTATGTATGTATGTATGCATGTATGTATGTAGTATATATATTGAATATGTAGGATTTGTATACATACGCATATACATATATATAGTATGTTTTTCAAATTAATATATACGTATTCAATAAAACATGTTAGTATGTATGTATGTATGTATTAATATATAAAATAATATATATATATTACCAAGTAAAAATATATGTATACTATATTTATATATATATACCAATTTTACACTATATATATATATATATATATATATATATATATATATATATATATATATATATATATATATATATATATATATATATATTCAGTATACGTATTCTTTTGATACGTATAAATATTGGTCATTATATATATATATAAATATGTGGTATACGTATTCTTTTGATACGTATAAATATTGGTCATTATATATATATATAAATATGTGGCATGTATATATATATATATATATATATATATATATATATATATATATATATATATATATATATATATAGTATATAATTCTATTTAGTGTATATACACTTATACATATTTTTGTATGTAATTATTGGTATACACATATATATGTATTATATTTAATTAATGATATATGCTAATTGATAATATGTATAATTATGAATGTATTAGGTGACCCGAGTGTAATTACGGATACCCCGTATTTACATGGACCTGTAACCCTGTTAATTATTAGAAGGCTGCCATATGTACACTCACGTACTGGCGAGACCCGTATCACCGACTGTCTGAATTCACAGTAATTACAGACACGAAACCCGTGCAATTAGACGCACACTTAACCCTAGTTGACCAGTGTAATATCTAGCATAGCCCTAAGTTCATCATATTTTGTGTGTTAGTGTAACGTCTGATGCAATTATTATATTTTATGGCATGTCTATAGGACTGTTGGATCATTCAGACGATACTCTGGAACAGAACATTGGTATTACCAGCTAAGGACCCGAGGCAAGTACATTCTCTGATAGTTTCTTATTTATGATATCCCTTATGTTTATTTGTATCTAGTATAAATATCTATATTCTTGACACGATGGTTACACGGATTGGTATATCCGGATCTCGTCATGAGATGTTATTCCTTGTTCATGGTGTATCTTGTACAAGTCTTATTTTTTTTATTATCTTGTACATGTACAGACACTGATTTTCGGGAAGAGTCGCTATCTTCTTGGGGAATCCCGTGCCATAGCGTGCCATGATTGGATCTACTATACCAGTCGGGGGTGGAGAGTATTTTAGTGTAGATATGTGATCATATCCTTCATGTACAAGTCTTGCTTTCTCGTAAGTGTTGGTCATGCACTACACGTATGACCAGCCAGGCCATTATTCTCGTACAAGTCCCCAGCCGATCACAGGTTAAAGCTAGTACTCACACACTTAGTCATAGCATTCTTGTTCATTGACATATTGTTCCTTTCCGTATTTATTTACAGTATTTCTTTTATTGTATATCTCTCGTACATGTATATGCATCTTGTATATTTCTATCTATTTACTGCTACATAGCTTATATCATTGATATAGAACTGCTATTAGGGATGTACTTTGCTCCTTCCTGACTGGAAATATTTTTCCAGACTATGCCATAGAGGACCGGTGTCTGACATTTTATGGACCACAGGGAGAGTAGCTGCAGACTTGGACCTGGTAGTTTAGTTATGATTTTCGGGATTTCTAGCCGGAATCACTAGTTATCTAGTTAGTTTCTTAGCAGATTATTTGGTACCGAATTTGTCTCCGGCATACTTTGTGGAGACTTTGATATTATTGTTGAGTTAGATTATTTCTATTTAGACTTATGTTGTATTTTGTTTATTTTCTTCGATATCTTATCGTGCTGTAGTTATGTGATTGAGTATGTTGTTCATATTATATTGTGTTATCCGTGTCTCCTTATGGAGTTGGATGCTCGTGTGAGATTATTTAGATAGTATCATGACCTAGACAACGTTCTACCGCCGATGCTGCGGCGTAGGCTGAACGTACTCACGTACTCGTACCCCTATACCGGGTGCGGGTCGTGACACATTCTATGCAGGTCAGACTTCGCAAGTTGTGCGATGTCGTGGTAGTGTGACATCTTAGTTACACTACTGCGTGCCTGCGATAGGATCTAGGATATAGCATACTAGGATGAGAGCGAATACTCAATCACAACTAGGAATATTTCTAATCTATTATCTTATTTTTCTTCTGAATGCTGCTTCCTTAGAATTTTACTGTCCTCCCTTGATGATATCGCATCTATTGCCTTGATTGATTCTTTTCGGTCTGTCTTCAGGATGCCACCGAAGACAAGATCTATGAGAGTGGGAGCATCAGCTTTAGAGGGGTCTGCCACCTCTCCACCTGATGGACAGACATCGTACTTCCTCCTACATCTCTGGTACATGTGGGAGTATCTGCACTTTTTGAGGGTCCTCCTCCCTCACCTGTTCAGAGGATTGCCCCAGCTATGGCAGACAACCTTCCACCTCCACCGACTCTGATTTTTGGAGGTGTGCCCATTGACGGGGCACATATATTTACTTTGATCCAGGGCATGGTAGATGCCCACAGAGTGACGGCAGACGCTCAGCGAGTTCAAGCTGAGGCTCTGAGAGTGAAGGCAGAGGCACACCAAGCGCAGACTGAACTAATGAGAGTGAGCACGGAGAACGCTCACCAGATGGCACTACAGGCAGTTGAGAGAGTTGTACAGCAGTATCCTGGCCAGCAGCAGCCAAGGACGTTTCAGTATAACCACCAGCAGTATCCTGGCCAGCAGCAACCGAAGACGTTTCAGTATAACCCCCAGCAGTACCAGACATCGATTCGTGTTCAGCAGGATCAACAGACTTGTCATTACTGTAAGAAGCCAGGTCATCTTAGGAAGAGCTGTAGAACGAGGCTAGGACTTTGTTTGCACTGCGACGCTGTGGGACATCGAGTGAGGGATTATCTTCGATCTCCTTATCTTCCCGGCCAGTGCGCAGATCTAAATTATAGAGATCCAGTTAGGCCACCTGTGGAACTACAGATTGCTCAGCACCAGCGGAGGGAGCCACCCCAGCAGGGCGAAGCATTTGCAATGACGGTCGAGGAGACCGATATTGCAGGTGACGTGTTAGCAGGTTCTGTTCTTTTCTTTCCTCATGTCCTTTCTATTTGATTGATTGATTGATTCCTTAGTACCGTAGCTTGTATTCATGATTTTCTTGTTAGAATATAGTTAGTAGTACACACTGACGGAGAGTGCAATACCATGACAAAACAGACCATAAATGTAGGATTATGAATTTAATTTTTATTATTTAGGATTTAATTATTGAGATTGTAATTAATTACCATAATTTTATTTAATTGTTGCGCCTTACCGTTGCTTCGATATTTGGAGCATTACCCTAGCTTTTGTCTTCTAACAAATTTCACAACCTTGTCCTAGACGTGCCCGCCTTCCATTCTGACCTGTCACCCTCACATTTCCAATTAAGGGTAATTTGGTAATTGACACAGGTATTTTATTTTTAGGAGGATTGTATTTAATATTGTGCATGAGTAATTAATTATCTGTTGTATTGTTTAGTGTTTGATTAGACGTAGTATTTATTTTAGACTTGTGTAGTGGACCTAACCTATTTTATTAGATGCATGAACCCAACATTTGGACTAGTCTAAGTTGAGCCCATGAATTAGGCCCTTGGATTAGGAGATTTATTTAATTAGTGAAACCATTAGACTAGAACCTTTCCCCTTAATTAATTTCTTCATAAGAGGCCCCAAGGGGTATTTGGGACATTATACATTGCTTGGAGAGGGGTTTATGACCAGCCATAATTAGGAGGAGAGAGAGTGCTCTCATTTTATTTCTTCCCTAAATTTCTAGATCTACTTTTCCCTCTTCCAATTTTCCTCCATTTCCCCCATCAATTCTCTATCAATTCTTCTCAAATATCTTTCTAAATTCATCATTGAGGCCTCTACATCAAGGATCTACAAGAAGGAAGCAAGGAGCAAGGAGCAAGGAAGAGGAGGCCAAGATCTACAATGAGAGGAGCTAGTTTGCATTTGGAGACTTTTCATTGGGAATCCATCTCCCAATAGGTACATTTCTATTTTCCCCCTTCTATTAGACTCTAGATCTAAGATTTTACCATGAGAAACCAACCCACATGCATAGGCTACCCATAGGATTTGGTTTGGAGTCATTTGGAGACCTACGGTGGAAGTTACGTGCATTTTTGGTGCCAATTTTGGAGGAATTTCGAGATTGTCACATGTTGTGTTTGTTAATTAGTCAAATAGACCAAATTAACATATGATTGTTTGTTTGTGACTAGTGTCGTATCCACAATTGGATACGTGTAGGTCGTATCTCGTCAATTTGATGAAACAGGTTGATCTTGGGGGTTTTCCTCCGACACGGAGCCTTGTGCATATCGCATTGTGACACGGACACATAGACACTCTAATTACTATACGTATTATTCATAATTGGTGTATTGGACTTGCTCGTATCCTCCGGGATGCGTTTGGTTGTGTGTTGGAGCCGTATCGCACACGTATCCTAGAGCAAGTGTGATACGGGTGCGGTGCACTCCATGTGTTTGTAGTTTTGCCCTTTTTGTTATACATGCATGTGTAATTATATATATTTATGATTATTAAGTGTATACATATGTATATAATAGTATATTTAGTGATTATTGTATATGTGTGTGTCTATGTATGAATATAATAGGTTATATATATATCTATGTATATATATGTACCTAGTAGTGTTAGAATGTTGTGTAGGTGTTTGTTTTAGTGTTGTGTGTGGTGTTTTTAGTGTTTGTGCATTGTGTTTTGAGTTGGTGTGAGAGTGTGTGGCTGTGTGTGAGAGAGGTAGAGCAACTGGATGTAGTGGGTTTCAGTGTGCATTCAGGCAGTGTGTAAGAGCAGTAAGCCTGAGGCTTGCAGTAACCAAAGCGAGTTCAGCAACTTGGGAAGGAGGCTCGAGGGGAAACTGGACCACAGTGAGTATCAGTGACTCACTGTACAGTGAGCAGTCAGTCAATGAGGGGGGGATTTCAGAGAGGAGATGCATCGAGCAGTTGCATTGCTAGACAGCAAGTTCACTGCATTCTCGAATGCAGTATCAGCCAAGCTTTACACCTACAGTATCAGTTCGTGCACAGTGGCAGTAAGGGGGAGCAACCTCACTGCAACACTGTGTGTGCACAGTCAAGCCACTGTAAGCATGAACACTGCAAGTATCAGCAAAGAGAGGGCAGTGTCAATACACACAGTATTGGCTTAAAGGGGTTTCACTGCACAAAGCTCGTGGACTCGGGGAGAAAACTATGCACCGCAGTGAGTATCAGTGCTCACTGATCAGTGAGCAGCTAGCTGCATCAACAGCTATCCATCCAACTGCAGGGAGCTACTGAGGAGCCTCGTACAGTGCACAGAGGAGGGGAAACAACTATGCATCTGAAGAGTACACAGCAACATCAGGCAACTGGACAATTGAAGTACACAGCAACATCGAGCAATTGAATAATTGAAGTACACAGCATGCTTCAGTACAGAGTAGGTTTGGCTAGGTAGTGCAGCACGGTGTGTGTCTCGAGACCCAGGCAGGTTCAACAACCATTCAGTTCAGCAGTGGAGCTTCATGTACAGAACAGTGGCCTAACAGTGGAGCAACTGCTGGGCACTGAGCAGCATGCTGTATTGGGCATCACAGCAAGGCTATGAGAAGATACCCCACAACAACGGTCTCAGCTTGGAAAGGGTGCTCGGGGAGCAACTGTTTCAGCAGTAGACTCTTGTACCGAGTAGATGTGCAGTCGGTGCACAGGGAGCCTCGTACAGACAACAAACTACTTGAGCTAGAGGTGTAGCAAGGACTGCATAGCACAAACGATAGTAGCATCAAGGTGTGCAGCAAGGTATCAGTCGAGCTAGGCAACTGAAGTAGCAATTGCAGCCTCGAGACACAGGCAAACTCTATAGCTCAGTGCAGTCAACCAACGGAGTTGGAGTGTCAAACTCAGCAAGTGGCAGTACCCGTATCAGCACAGGTAGCAGTATCAGCTAGTTTCAGTCCCACCAACATCCATTGGTTCAGAAAGTTCAGGGAGGCTCAGTGCACAGCAAGTCGAAGAGGACGCTGTGCAGTATCAGTTCTGATACATTCACTGTTCAACTGCACAGTATCAGTAGGAAATTGGGTTTAAATTACTGTGCAGTTCTCACTGCACAGTGCTCAGCAAGAGAGGGGTCGAGCATTGTGTTCAGCAGGTTTGGAGATTACCCACTGTGCTGTAGCACAGTAACAGTGCAGGATATGCAAGTCTGTGTAGGTCAGTTCTGAGTCCCAGTTTCAGTAATTGCTGTGGTCAGTTAGTTTCAGTGGTTTTAGTTTCAGTCTCTTGATTAGGCTTCAGTCAGTTTTGGTTTCAGATTAGTTCAGTGTTTAGCAAGTAGTATGTTAGTTAGTGTAGATATATATATATGTTAGTAAGTTGTAGCTATGTATGCATATATTTGTATTAGTTATCATTGTATTGATATCCAGTTAGTTAGATATATGTAGTATGGTATATATTTATTGTTAGTGGTTGGTTATAGCTAATATTTTAGTGTATTGTCAGTAGGATTAGTTAGTTAAGTAGTTAGTGATTATATATATACATACTTGTTTATGTGAGTTAGCTATCTAGCTATATGTGTATTATATATATATATGTTAGTTGGGTTGTTTATGTTAGCATTATATAGTTAGTGTTAGTTTGGGGCTTTATATTGGATATTAGCTCTATATAGAGGTTTTAGATTACCTCGGGATACCAAGGTATTTCCAAGGTATTGGGTTGATACTCAAGGTATTGACTTTGGGTATCGAGTTAGGCGCGATACGCATTGGTGCAAGGCCAAGGTATCATATTTCAACTGTTTTGTTATAATATTATAGTATTTGACTCGTATACATATATAAATCTATTTTTATATTAAGAAAACTTGCGTATCTTAGGATACGGCTTTTTGAGAGACTTCTTGTATCGTAGCTTAGCTAGTATAGACTAGTTTCATAATATTTTGAGTTAGTGACTTAGCATTAGACTCTTGCAACCTAGATTTCATCGGTTTGACTTAGAAGTGGCTTTGTGACCTAGATATTGACTAGTTTAACTTAAACTCATTCCAACACCTTGTATTAATGCTATATTCCATCTATAGGTTGTGTGACACCAGTCGGGACACAGTTTGACATTCATTGCTTGGACGACAGGCGAGTACATTCTCTGATAGTTTCTATTAATTGGTAATTACTATAATGCAAGAATTTAGAAATGTTTTACATGACTCTTTACATATTGGTACACGGACTAGTATACACATGGATCAGTCATGGGATGTTACATATATATTGTTCATTGTTTCTCGTGTTCTCATGTTTAACTTAGACAATGTTTCGTGTTCAACATTCATGTTTAACTTAGACAATGTTTCGTGTTCAATGTTCAATGATCAATGTTTCGTGTTCAAGGTTTATTGTTTACATGGCCTTGAGTATCTTGTATCACAACGTGTCATGGTTGGATCCATTGTACTAGTTGGGGGAAAGGGGAAATGTTAGCTAGGTATGTGATCAAATCCTAGACAATATTTCATGTTAACTTAGACAATGTTTATCCAACGTTAAAGTAGACAATGTTCACCCAAGCCGATCACATATCTATCTAGTATTTCAATCACTTAGCATAGTTACTGTTTTTTACCACATTCTAGTTCATTGCTTCATTCTATTGTCTCGTTCTATTTATTGTGATCAGTGTTTACCATATTGTTCATTGTTTACCTGTTCTTCCACCATAATTGATATTATTTATTGTTTCTCGTCTTGTATTATATTCTCTATTTCTGTTTATAGTCATTATCAATTAATTGGAACTGCTATTGGGTTGTATTATTGTTTGAGATCTGGAGTTGTGTTTAGTTTGGAGATGGTTATGTGATGTATTGAGACTTGTATTTTTTATTCTTTTTATTCTATATCGTGCGTTCATCTTCCTTCAGTTTTATATGTGATTGAGTATTATTTGGTATTGAGATGGCATGGCAGTACTTTATACACTTTGTGTGAGATTTAGATAGTATAGTAGACCAAGACAGTGTTCTACCGCAGATTCTGCGGCGTAGGCTGGACGTACCCACGTACTCGTGCCCCTATACCTGGTGTGGGTCGTGACACATTTTTAGTGGTGGCCCATGCAGGTCAGGCTTCGTAATAGTGCGATGTCGTGGTAGTGCAACGACTTAGTTGTACTACTGCGAGCCTGCGATAGGATAGGATATAGGACACTAGGATGAGAGGGATACTCAATCACAACTAGGAAATGATTCCAACATAATTGTATCTTGTCATCTTCATTCTGAATATCGTTTTCCTTGAAAAAAAATTGTCCTTCCTTGATGATATCGTATCTTGTTCAATATTGATTTCTTATTTTGAATCTGTCTTCAGAATGCCGCCGAAGACGCGTTCCCAGCGCTCAGGCGCAATGTCAGCACGATCAGTCACTCCATCACCCTTGAGGACAGCACCCTCAGACGAAGGTCCAGTACCTACATTCAGGAGGTCATCTTCACCAGTCCAGGTGGGCGTATCTGCAGTAGCTTTCGGAGGTGCTCTACCTCCAGTACCGAGGACAGGGCAGACAGTTTCCTAGGATTTTCCACCTCTGCCACCTGCAGTGGATCAGACGCAGATGTTCGCACTCTTCCAGCAGATAATGGAGGTGCAGCAGCGACAGTCCGAGGTCCTGCGATAAAGCATGGAGAATGCTCATCGGATCGCGCTCGCAACAGTTGAGAGAGCTACCGCCCAGCCACTGACGGCACCAGCTCAGTATATTCCGCATCAGCCTAGGCCGGGTACTATCATAGACTTCAAGAGGATGGGGCCGAAGAATTTCAGGGGCACAGAAGGGATTATCTATACGGATGAGTGGATCGAGGACATCGAGCGGAACCTGCGGCTGGCGCAGATTCCAGAGATGCTATATATAGAGGCAGCAGGTTGTATGATGTTCGACATTGCTTTGACATGGTTCAGGACAGACCCAAGGATATCAGCGCCGGGAATTACTTGGGAATTTTTTAAGGAACTGTTCAAAGAGAAGTTCTTCCCGGATGTGGCTCAAGAGTACTTTGGAGAGTCAATTTCAGAACCTCGTCCAAGGGGACTTGACGGTGGACGAGTATGCGGTGGAGTATTGCCGATTGGGACAATTTGTTGAGGGACAGAATCCTCGAGCCAGAGCTAGGAAGTTCAGGAAGGGACTGAACAATGAGATTAAGTCTCACACTAATGGAGACCGTACCGCTACGTTTGAGGAAATTTTGAGACATGCGCAGCGGGCGAAAGATGATTTGGAGCTTGGCTCCAAGAGGCCGGGGGACACCGAAAGAGCAAGTAGTGGTGCGGGGCCTGCAAAGCGCACCCACTTTCAGCAACCAAGAGTATATCAGCACCAGCAGTACCTTGTGCCAGTTAGGGCACCAGCTCAACAGATGCAACAGTTTCAGAAACCAGTGTATCAGGCACCGTAACAGCCTCAAAGGCAGATTCAGCAGACTTTTTCTTGTGCCTATTGTGGAAGGCATGGGCATGATTGGGAGAACTGTCGGAAGTGACTCAGACTATGTTTGTATTATGGTTCCCCTGACCATCAGGTAAAGGAGTGTTCCAACAACTCGTATGGACCAGATCGCGGTCAGAGGGGTAGAGCTAAGCTACCTGTGGTACCGTAGACTAATCAGCACCAACATGGAGAGCCACCCCAGCAGGGCGGGATATTTGCAATGGCATTCAGAGAGGATGACACTTCAGGTGATCAGTTAGCTAGTTTCGTCCTGTTTACTTCCTTTCCATCTGTTGGTTGTGTGGTTAGTTATTGCCTTATAGACTGCTTGCGTGTTATTGTGTAGTTAGTATACCCTGTTGGAGACTGCAACAGAGACCATAGTTGGTGATGTGTGTTTTAGTTTAGACTGGGTTGACCTAGAGGGGGTTACGATCATCTCTAATTTCGAGGACAAAATTTTTCTAAGTTGGGTAGGACTGTCACCCTCATATTTCCAATTAAGGGTAATTTGGTAATTGACACAGGTATTTTATTTTTAGGAGGATTGTATTTAATATTGTGCATGAGTAATTAATTATCTGTTGTGTTATTTAGTGTTTGATTAGACGTAGTATTTATTTTAGACTTGTGTAGTGGACCTAACCTATTTTATTAGATGCATGAACCCAATATTTGGAGTAGTCTAAGTTGAGCCCATGAATTAGGCCCATGGATTAGGAGATTTATTTAATTAGTGAAACCATTAGACTAGAACCTTCCCCCTTAATTAATTTCTTCATGAGAGGCCCTAAGGGGTATTTAGGATATTATACATTGCTTGGAGAGGGGTTTATGACCAGCCATAATTAGGAGGAGAGAGAGTGCTCTCATTTTATTTTTTTCCAAATTTCTAGATCTACTTTTCCCTCTTCCATTTTTCCTCCATTTCCTCCATCAATTCTCCATCAATTCTTCTCAAATCTCTTTCTAAATTCATCATTGAGGCCTCTACATCAAGGATCTACAAGAAGGAAGCAAGGAGCAAGGAAGATGAGGCCAAGATCTACAAGGAGAGGAGCTAGTTTGTATTTGGAGACTTTTCATTGGGAATCCATCTCCCAATAGGTATATTTCTATTTTTCCCCTTCTATTAGACTCTAGATCTAAGATTTTACCATGAGAAACCAACCCACATGCATAGGCTACCTATAGGATTTGGTTTGGAGTCATTTGGAGACCTACGGTAGAAGTTACGTGCATTTTTTGTGCCAATTTTGGGAGAATTCCGAGATTGGCACATGTTGTGTTTGTCAATTGGTCAAATAGACCAAATTAACATATGATTGTTTATTTGTGACTAGTGTCGTATCCACAATTTGATACGTGTAGGCCGTATCTCGTCAATTTGACGAAACGGGTTGATCTTGGGGGTTTTCCTCCGACACGGAGCCTTGTGCATATCGTATTGTGACACGGACACATAGACAGTCTAATTACTATACGTATTGTTCATAATTGGTGTATTGGACTTGCTTGTATCCTCCGGGATATGTTTGGTTGTGTGTTGGAGCCGTATCGCACACGTATCCTAGAGCAAGTGTGATACGGGTGCGGTGCACTCCATGTGTTTGTAGTTTCGCCCTTTTTGTTATACATGCATGTGTAATTATATATATTTATGATTATTAAGTGTATACATATGTATATAATAGTATATTTAGTGATTATTGTATATGTATGTGTCTATGTATGAATATAATAGGTTATATATATATCTATGTATATATATGTACCTAGTAGTGTTAGAATATTGTGTAGGTATTTGTTTTAGTGTTGTGTGTGGTGTTTTTAGTGTTTGTGCATTGTGTTTTGAGTTGGTGTGAGAGTGTGTGGCTGTGTGTGAGAGAGGTAGAGCAACTGGATGTAGTGGGTTTTAGTGTGCATTCAGGCAGTGTGTAAGAGCAGTAAGCCTGAGTCTTGCAGCAACCAAAGCGAGTTCAGCAACTTGGGAAGGAGGCTCGAGGGGAAACTGGACCACAGTGAGTATCAGTGTCTCACTGTACAGTGAGCAGTCAATCACTGAGGGGGGATTTCAGAGAGGAGATGCATCGAGCAGTTGCATTGCTAGACAGCAAGTTCACTGCATTCTCGAATACAGTATCAACCAAGCTTTACACCTACAGTATCAGTATCAGTATCAGTTCGTGCACAGTGGCAGTGAGGGGGAGCAACCTCACTGCAACACTATGTGTGCACAGTCGGGCCACTGTAAGCATGAATACTGCAAGTATCAGCAAAGAGAGGGCAGTGTCAATACACACAGTATTGGCTTGAAGGGGTTTCACTGCACAAAGCTCGTGGACTCGAGGAGAAAACTATGCACCGCAGTGAGTATCAGTGCTCACTGATCAGTGAGCAGCTAGCTGCATCAACAGCTATCCATCCAACTGCAGGGAGCTACTGAGGAGCCTCGTACAGTGCACAGAGGAGGGGAAACAACTATGCATCTGAAGAGTACACAGCAACATCAGGCAACTGGACAATTGAAGTACACAGCAACATCAGGCAATTGAATAATTGAAGTACACAGCATGCTTCAATACAGAGCAGGTTTGGCTAGGTAGTGCAGTACGGTGTGTGTCTCGAGACCCAGGCAGGTTCAACAACCATTCAGTTTAGCAGTAGAGCTTCAAGTGCAGAACAGTGGCCTAACAGTGGAGCAACTGCTGGGCACTGAGCAGCATGCTGCATTGGGCATCACAGCAAGGCTATGAGAAGATACCCCACAATAACGGTCTCAGCTTGGAAAGGGTGCTCGGGGAGCAACTGTTTCAGCAGTAGACTCTTGCATCGAGTAGATGTACAGTCGGTGCACAGGGAGCCTCGTACAGACAGCAAACTACTTGAGCTAGAGGTGCAGCAAGGACTGCATAGCACAAACGATAGTAGCATCAAGGTGTGCAGCAAGGTATCAGTCGAGCTAGGCAACTGAAGTAGCAATTATAGCCTCGAGACACAGGCAAACTCTGCAGCTCAGTGCAATCAACCAACGTAGTTGGAGTGTCAGACTCAGCAAGTGGCAGTACCCGTATCAGCACAGGTAGCAATATCAGCTAGTTTCAGTCCCACCAATAGCCATTGGTTCAGAAAGTTCAGGGAGGCTCAGTGCACAGCAAGTCGAAGAGGACACTGTGCAGTATCAGTTCTGATACATTCACTGTTCAACTGCACAGTATCATTAGGAAATTGGTTTTAAATTACTGTGCAGTTCTCACTGCAAAGTGCTCAGCAAGAGAGGGGTCGAGCACTGTGTTCAGCAGGTTTGGAGATTACCCACTGTGCTGTAGCACAGTAACCGTGCAGGATATGCAAGTCTGTGTAGGTCAGTTCTGAGTCCCAGTTTCAGTAATTGCTGTGGTCACTTAGTTTCAGTGGTTTTAGTTTCAGTCTCTTGATTAGGCTTCAGTCAGTTTTGGTTTCAGATTAGTTCAGTGTTTAGCAAGTAGTATGTTAGTTAGTGTAGATATATATATGTTAGTAAGTAGTAGCTATGTATGCATATATTTGTATTAGTAATCATTGTATTGATATCCAGTTAGTTAGATATATATAGTATGGTATATATTTATTGTTAGTGGTTGGTTATAGCTAATATTTTAGTGTATTGTCAGTAGGATTAGTTAGTTAAGTAGTTAGTGATTATATATATACATACTTGTTTATGTGAGTTAGCTATCTAGCTATATGTGTATTATATATATATATATGTTAGTTGGATTGTTTATGTTAGCATTATATAGTTAGTGTTAGTTTGGGGCTTTATATTGGGTATTAGCTCTATATAGAGGTTTTAGATTACCTCGGGATACCAAGGTATTTCCAAGGTATTGGGTTGAAACTCAAGGTATTGACTTTGGGTATCGAGTTAGGCGCGATACGCATTGGTGCAAGGC
The DNA here is from genome assembly GCA_036927795.1 of Iris macrosiphon. Lineage (NCBI taxonomy): Eukaryota > Viridiplantae > Streptophyta > Magnoliopsida > Asparagales > Iridaceae > Iris > Iris macrosiphon. Next base: position 181,940,172 of record JAYESA010000011.1, on the reverse strand, counting down.
CAAGGTATCATATTTCAACTGTTTTGTTATAATATTATAGTATTTGACTCGTATACATATATAAATCTATTTTTATATTAAGAAATATGCTCTCTTATGCTTCATTTTAGCCGCACAATATTCATTTTGGTATCGGGTACGAGTCGTGACATGACCTTTTTGTAACTCATAAATATGCTCTCTTATGCTTCATTTTAGCCGCACAATATTCATCGCGGACGTTTATTTAATTTCTAAATAAAATCCAACTTTGTATCGTTGTGCGTTCCAATCAAAATTGGAGACACAATTTTGATCCATTTTGAGCAACCTAAATTAGGATAATATTCTGTTCTGAGTCTTCTTCACTAATAATATTTGTGTCCTAACTTAATTTTAGCCCCATATATTTCTAATTAATTTTAGAACATCGCTTGTATTATTCTTTAATTAAATTGGAGATACCAACTTTGACTAATCCTATTTTAACCTAATTTAATCCAAATACCCTATTAATTAAGCCCATACAAAATACACAATACCCTCCCACCCTACAAAACACCAAACACCAAATTGCCCACCAATTTTTTATCATTTTATGTGTCTGTGCAAATACTCAAATTTAAGGTGGCTCATTTGCAAATGTTGCATTAGGTGTCAACACCCCATTGGTTCAAACCAAATGGAGAGTCCTAATATTGGACTAGTCAACCCAACCCTCTCCTTGCATGAGTAGTTTTCTCATGTTAAATCTGAGTGACCCATTCAAAATGGGGCTCATCATCACCACACACCTCCCATCACATCTCCTATAAGATGTCTCTTCAATGCACCTTTCCCAAGCATGCCCTAATCCCCAAACCTAGGAAAGCCCCCACCTCCCTCTCTCCTCCCTCTTCTCCCAACGTAGAAATTTTTCCCTTTCTCTTCTTCTCCTCTTTTTCTCTTCTTCTTCCTTCTTCTTCTTCCTCCTCTTTACCTATTTTTTTTTGGTTTAAAAACCACTCCACCACTATTCAGCCCGGCCTGCCCCCTACTCCGGCAGCACCCGGCCAAGCTCTGGCTGCTACGGCTTCTTCTCTGGCTTCTCCTGCACTCGGCCTTCACTCACCGTACCACCTCTCCCCTCCGGCTACGAGAACCCAGCACCTCCCCCGCCTGAAGCCCCGCCGACTGACATCACCCAGACCCGCTCCTCCTCCACCACTGCAACCTTCCCCGGTCGTATCTTCCTCCATCACCACTCCACACCTGAGCCATTAACCCCGAGACCTCCCTCTCAGTCGAGTTCCCCCGCCTGAAGCTCTCCCCGACCCCGCAGCATCATCCACCTCCGGCGAAACCTTGCCTCGACTCCACCACCTTCTCTTCCCGCTCCTCCCTGCTTTCCTCTTTCCGTTTCTCTGCACCACCCCGTTCACCTCAACTCTGGCAGACAACCGAGCCACTCCTTCTTCCCCGACCCCGCTCCAACTCCGGCCAACCAACCTCCCTACACCCGGTGAGTCGTTCCCCCACGAGCCACCACGAACACCATTAACACCGGTATTACCACGAGCTCCCTCCACTATTACTGAACCAGCCCTGCTCTCCTCCCCTCTTCCCCTCCGGTCGGTATCACCCGGAGAGCCGACCACCCACAGCTTCTTCCCGGGTCGAGCTCCACCCGTTCACCTCGCTGACGACCCACCGGACGACCACCCGCTTCTCCTCGAGCCATCTCTTCCCTGCACCTCTCGCTGGAATCACCACCACCATCGTCATCAGCAGCCTCGACCACCCCCTTCCTTTCCTCGACGAGCACCAATGTTCCTTCTCCGGCCACTGTTCGACCCCGACGGCCGAACCACGAGTGCCACCCTTCATCACCACCCTGTGCCACCAGCCCCCACCACTAGGACCACCACCTCGTCGTCGTCTTCGTCGTCGTCGTGCATGCGCACAGGTACGATTTCTCCTCCTCGCGTACACGTACGCGTGTACATATGTATGTATGTATGTATGCATGTATGTATGTAGTATATATATTGAATATGTAGGATTCGTATACATACGCATATACATATATATAGTATGTTTTTCTAATTAATATATACGTATTCAATAAAACATGTTAGTATGTATGTATTAATATATATATATATATATATATATATATATATATATATATATATATATATATATATATATATATATATATACCGGCATATAGTATATGTATAAAATTGGTATATATATATATAAATATAGTATACGTATATATATATATATATAAATATGTGGCATGTATATTTTTAAACATATATATATATATATATATATATATATATATATATATATATATATATATATATATATATATATATATATAATATATAATTCTATTTAGTGTATATACACTTATACATATTTTTGTATGTAATTATTAGTATACACATATATATGTATTATATTTAATTAATGATATATGCTAAATGATAATATGTATAATTATGAATGTATTAGGCGACCCGAGTGTAATTACGGATACCCCGTATTTACATGGACCTGTAACCCTGTTAATTATTAGAAGGCTGTCATATGTACACTCACGTACTGGCGAGACCCGTATCACCGACTGTCTGAATTTATAGCAATTACAGACACGACACCCGTACAATTAGACGCACACTTGACCCTAGTTGACCAGTGTAATATCTAGCATAGCCCTGAGTTTATCGTGTTTTGTGTGTTAGTGTAACGTCTGATGCAATTATTATATTTTATGGTATGTCTATAGGACTGTTGGATCATCCAGACGATACTCTGGAACAGAACATTGGTATTACCAGCTAAGGACCCGAGGCGAGTACATTATCTGATAGTTTCTTATTTATGATATCCCCTATGTTCATTGTATCTAGTGTAAATATCCATATTCTTGACACGATGGTTACACGGATTGGTATATCTGAATATCGTCATGAGATGTTATTCCTTGTTCATGGTGTATCTTGTACAAGTCTTATTTCATTGTTTATCTTGTACATATACAGATACTAATTTTTGGGAAGAGTCACTATCTTCTTGGGGAATCTCGTGCCATAGCGTGCCATGATTGGATCTACTATACCAGTCGGGGGTGGGGAGTATTTTAGTGTAGATATGTGATCATATCCTTCATGTACAAGTCTTGCTTTCTCGTAAGTGTTGGTCATGCACTACACTTATGACCAGCCAGGCCATTATTCTCGTACAAGTCCCAAGCCGATCACATGTTAAAGCTAGTACTCACACACTTAGTCATTGCATTCTTGTTCATTAACATATTGTTCCTTCCCGTATTTATTTACAGTATTTCCAGTATTTTCTTTATTGTATATCTCTCGTACATGTATATGCATCTTGTATATTTCCATCTATTTACTGCTACATAGCTTATATCATTAATATAGAACTGCTATTAGGGATGTACTTTTCTCCTTCCTGACTGGAAATATTTTTCCAGACTATGCCATAGAGGACCGGTGTCCGACATTTTATGGACCACAGGGAGAGTAGCTGCAGACTTGGACCTGGTAGTTCAGTTGTGATTTCTGGGATTTCTAGCCGGAATCACTAGTTATCTAGTTAGTTTCTTAGCAGGTTATTTGGTAACGGATTTGTCTCCGGCATACTTTGTTGAGACTTGGATATTATTGTTGAGTTAGATTATTTTTATTTAGACTTGTGTTGTATTTTATTTATTTTCTTCGATATCTTATCGTGCTGTAGTTATGTGATTGAGTATGTTGTTCATATTATATTGTGTTATTCGTGTCTCCTTATGGAGTTGGATGCTCGTGTGAGATTGTTTAGATAGTATCATGACCTAGACAGCATTTTACCGCCGATATTGCGGCGTAGGCTGGACGTACCCACGTACTCATGCCCCTATACCGGGTGCGGGTCGTGACACTAACTGACCAAAGTCTACCACATGGTTCGGGTCATGCATATAATTTCTTAGCTGAGACACATGAAAAATATCGTGCACATCTGATAGGACCGGCGGCAATGCAATTTGGTAAGCAACTGAAGTCACACGTCTGAGAATTTCAAACGCCCCAATAAATCTTGGACTTAACTTCCCTTTTATCCCGAATCTCGTAACACCACGCATGGGCGAGACTTTTAGGAACACATGGTCCCCCTCTTGGAACTCAAGGGGGCAACGACGAACATCGGCATAGCTCTTTTGTCGACTTTGTGCTACTTTTAACCGTTATCGAATCAGCCGAACCTTTTGGACTGTTTGTTCAACCAGTTCCAGCCCAAGAATTTGCCTCTCCCCAACTTCATTCCAGCAGATCGGTGACATACACTTCCGCCCATACAAAGCCTCATACGGAGCCATCTGGATGCTAGACTGATAACTTGACTTTGAATCGATCACGCAGAGACGCAGCATGTCTTCTAGTACCTGATTCACCCATTCTGTCTGGCCATCTGTTTGAAGATGGTAGGCTGAGCTAAACTTCAACTTGGTCCCCATCGACGACTGAAGGCTTTCCCAAAAATGTGAGACAAAATGTCCGTCCTGATCTGATACTATAGAAACTGGCACTCCGTGCAGCCGGACTATCTCGTCAAGGTAGGTCTGAGCGAGGCGGTCGGCACCCCCAAGTACTTTTGATGGAGATAAAGTGTGCAGACTTGGTTAACCGATCAACGATGACCCAGATTATGTCGTTTCCTCGTTGCGTCCTTGGCAGACCAACAATAAAGTCTATGCTGATGTGCTCCCACTTCCATTTCGGAATAGCAAGATTCTGTATTTCTCCACCCGGCCTCTGATGCTCTACTTTCATCCTCTAACAGGTTATGCATTGCGACACGAAAAGTGCCACATCTTTCTTCATGGTATGCCACCAGAAGATAGTGCAAAGGTTATTATACATTTTCGTGCTCCCGGGATGGATAGTATAGGCTGCATAATATGCTTCCGTGAGAATTTCCTTTCTGAGTTCTGAATCATTGGGGACGCATAGCCTTCCCTTCACTCGCAGCACCCTATTCTCATCTACTATAAAGTCTTTCGCCTTCTCCGCTTGAACATGCTTCCGCATTTTCTGGAGGAATGGGTCATCTCTTTGAGTAGATGTGACTCTCTCTATCAGGTTGGGTATAAATCGCATCTGAGCAACCCGTGCGCCGCGATAACGAATTCTGAGTTCGATGCCCATTTCTTCTAACTCCCTTTGTAACCTGCGATTGACGGACAGAGATCCCGCAAAGACCCGACTCAATGCATCCGCTACTATATTTCCCTTGCCAGTTGTGTAGTCTATCATCAAGTCGTAATCCTTTATCAATTCTACCCAACGTCGTTGTCGTAGGTTCAGATCCACCTGGGTGAACAAGTACTTCAAACTCTTGTGATCGGTATAGATTTGGCAAGGCACTCCATAAAGGTAGTGTCGCCACAACTTCAACCCGAACATAATTGCTGCCAGTTCCAGATCATGCGTAGGATAATTCTTTTTATGCTTTTTTAGCTGTCTGGATGCATAGGCTATCACTCTGTCTTGTTGCATAAGTACACACCCTAAGCCCTGCCCTGATGCGTCGCTAAAGATTTGGAATCCCGAAGTCTCATCCGGTAGTGCAAGTAACAAGACAGAGGTTAGGCGATGCTTTAACTCTTGAAACAAAGTTTTGCAGTCGACGGACCACTCAAACATGACTCCCTTCTGTGTGAGGTGAGTCAGAGGCAATGCTAGTTTGGAAAAATCCTTTACGAACCGCCTGTAGTAGCTGCTAGCCCAAGAAAGCTTCGAATTTCACTAATGGATGCAGGTCGCTTCCACTCGACAATGGCCTCCACCTTCTTCAGATCAACTGAAATGCCTCCCACAGAAATGATGTGCCCAAGAAAAGATACACTGCTCAGCCAAAATTTGCACTTACTCAGTTTCGCATACAACTTGTTGTCTCAAAGGGTTTGTAGCACGGTCCGCAAGTACTCTGCATGCTCTGCCCCATTCTTCGAATACACCAAGATATCATCGATGAACACTACTACAAGCTATCAAGATACGGCCAGAATACTTGGTTCATTAAACCCATAAAGGTGGCATGAGCATTGGTCAAACCGAATGACATTACCAAAAACTCGTAATGGCCGTAACGAGTGCGAAAGGCTGACTTTGGCACATCGTCCGGCTTAATCTTGAGCTGATGATAACCCGAACGAAGATCAATTTTCGAGAATATTGTTGCATCTTGTAACTGATCAAAGAGATCGTCTATTCTGGGGAGGGGGTACTTATTTCTGACAGTAACCTTATTCAATTCCCGATAGTCGATGAAAAGCCGCATCGAGCCATCCTTTTTCTTAACAAACAATATAGGTGTACCCCATAACGATATACTCGGACGGATGTATCCACGATCTAGTAGCTCTTGTAACTGTATCTTTAATTACTTCAGCTCTGTCGGTGCCATTCGATACGGAGATTTGGAAATTGATTGGGTTCCTGGAAATGTATCGATAGTGAACTCTGTCTCTCGATCGGGCGGCATACCGGGCAAGTCATCGGGGAACACATCCGAAAAATCTGCCACAACGGGAATAGACTCAACATTTGCACAATCTTGTCGAGTGTCTCGAACGGACGTCAGGTACCCTACGTAGCCGAAGTGAATCAACCGTCGAGCAGACATTGCTGAGATCACCATGCAGGCATTCGACGCTTTCGACTGTGGACTGCACGAATAGCAAAATTTGATCTCGCCAGGAAGACGAAACACGACTTTCTTTTCCGTACAATCGATAGTAGCAGAACAAGCGCCAAGCCAATCCATTCCCAGAATGATGTCGTAGTCCCCTACGTCTAGAACTATTGCATCAAGTAACATTTTCCTTCCTCCGATACAAATGCAGCCGTCACGACAAACTGAATCGGCATGCAAGCTCGTGCCTGACGGGGTTTGAATAAATCTGTGTTCCCAAGCAAAGTTTGATGACACAAAATTGTGTATAGCACCTGAATCAAATAACACTCGTACAATTAAATTATTTAATAACAACATACCTGACACTATGGTGTTCGAGGCAAGCGCCTCATCCCTCGTCAAAGAAATGACCCGGCCCCCAGTGTTCGGACGACGCTCTTGTTAGTGTTCGGACGACGCTCTTGTTGCTGTGCAGCCTGATTTGCTTGGGGTCCCTGAACTGAATTTTGCTGCTCTGCACGGCGCTGAGGGACTCGGTTCGGATGATCAAGACAGTCTCGAGCATAATGACTCAGCCGACCATAATTGAAGCATCCCTGATTACGACATTCGCTAGCCTGGTGCCCTGTACGGTTGCATTTTGCACAGTGCTGCCCTTGGTTCCCCACCTGATTGTTGCCCTGGTTGCTGCCATGATTTGGACACTTGTTAGCATTGTTTCCTCTTGTATTACCTTGGCGCTTGTGATGAGAATGTTGCACAGCGCCTGTGGTAGTGGAAGGATATTGCGGCTCCAGGACCAGGGCATGGTTAAGGACTTCCCTCATCGTCTCGTATTGCGGAGCGACTACGTGTGCGTGAATGGAAGGTCGCAGGCCTCCCTCAAATCGTCTGGCTCGGCTTGCTGCATTGGGTAGGTAGGAACTAGCAAACTTTGCCAACCGATTGAATTATGCGGCATACTGTTTCACTGTCATCGTTTCTTGTTGTAGTCGCACAAAATTGTTCTCTTTCTGACGACGAATGGGTGGGAGGATAAATTTTTCTTCGAATATGCCACAGAAGGTGGACCAAGGGATCATCTCGCCATCAGCATCCGCGGAGAGAGATCTGCGGTGTACATCCCAACAATAGTGCGCGTTCATCCGAAGCTGGAGTTGGGCGCAGGCGAATCATTTGTCGTCGGGTACTTCCAAAAGCTTAAAGTGGTCTTCCAGCTCGGCCAAGCAATCTAGAACCACGATCGGATCCTCCGTCCCTCGGAAGGACGTATTGCAAAACTTTTTGAAGTCAGCAAAGTCGAAGGCAGTCACATCCTTCTTCTTTGCATTTTAGGGCACTATGACTTCATCTGTCGCTGGCTCCACCGGTTCTGCTATTGTTGTTGCGGATTGGTTAGAGGCCAAGGTCTAAATAATTTGTTGTAGAGCGTCCACCTGCTTCTACTGGATCTCAAATCGTGCCTCTAGATTTTTCTTGAACTTGTCATGTCGGGCCTCATCACTCTTTTGTTGCGCTTCCAGCATTTGCATCATTCGTTCGACCGGATCGACGGAGGGCGCATGTCGCTGGCTCTCAGAACTATCCGAAGTGCCGGAAGTACTTGCATCAATTTGGCCTGTTGCTTGGGTTCGAGCCATTCCTACTAAAATAAGGAACTTACATCAGTCTCATAGAGTATTACGGACTTACTGTATGGAACGTATCTCATTTTGCACCAATCGATTTCAAGAGTTAAACTCGGACGGGACAGGGTCATCTTAGGAAAACTTTCTTACTCGAGATCAAAGGATCTGAAGCTTAACTCTGATACCACTATGTCACGTCACAATTTTGCCCAATCGATAATCGTCCTCCGGGCGTGATATCATGCACGCGTAGGACGTTCGTGCACAAGGCCTAGGCATAATGATAATATTTAGAACATATGCAGTAGAGTACGCAAATAAGATAGCACACATTGAGGCATAGAAAACTTTCTTTTTTATTGATAATGAACATATGATTACAGACTCTTGACCCAAAATGATAAGGATGCCACACGGGCTTACAACTTGGATACAAAATGAGATAGCCGTTCCATACATCACATCCTTTACTAAAACTTTAAAACAATATAGACATCGCTGGCGAAGCTATTGCCTTACCACGGAGCCGCATATAAGGGTTGCGCTGCCTCCGAGTGCTTTGTACAAGCTACAAAAAAGTCACGAACCGAATGCGTCGGATACTGGACTGGTTGGGGGAGGAAGAAGCTTCAGCTCCTTGCCGCGTCGCTCAGGCTCGGGGAACCTGCTGCAACGAGGGTCAGTACTTTGAAAGTACTGGTGAGGGCGAGCTAACCCAACTAACCAAATCCAAGTTTGTTTATATGAAACATGCAACATTATTGTGGTCTTTCTATCTTGCCTTAGTTTAATTTTATATGCAAGCATTTAATATTCGATTTACGGAACAACATGCTACCGTTTGGTAACTTTTACCTTCTCGTCTGAACTGCCAGCATAACACTTACCATGTCCTTCCCTGCCACGAAGACACCTTTAGTTTGAGCAAGCAATGCAGATATATGTGTACATTGGGTCATGGCATATCCTTGCCACCGTGGACAATAGCTACAGTAAGCGGTGACCCTTGCAGCTCGGGTAGCAAGCCCCGCTGCAAGGTCTCCCCCGTCTTACCCGTGCTAGACTTGCTAGCGTAGCTATCCGAGTTCTGCCCGGAACAAATCGGCCCCAGTGCCCCGGGCGTCGTTCGCAGGAACTAAACCTTGTGCACAAGTTGTCCAACCGAACTACGCATTGACACTAAATTAATAGATAAAGCATTCAACCCACAAGAATGTGTACATCTTAACATAGAGCATTTGGCATAGTCTTCCTGTCCAAATGATTGTATTTCAATAGAGTTTGCACAATACATCTGTACAATTATATAGAATAATTCTAGCTACAACTGAAACATGAATATATATATGCATAGCGGACAAGCACGCATCAATGTGATCGTTTGAGAATTTTAAGTGACAAGCATTTCATGTGTTTCAAGTCTAACTCATCTTTCATTTGTCTCAGTTTTAATCTTATTATGATATCGTTGGAGCGGGATGCATAATGAGTCAATTATTATTTAGAGTGGAGACTTGACAGAAGGGTGCTAATCGAATTAAAGCCACTCACAAGTTGGTGAACTAGGAGAGAAAAGGAAGAACTTCAAGACTCCGCGCATGCATCGTCTACCCGATCACCTGCATGCACCAACAGATGATCAATATCTCCTGCTTCGGTCTCCGAGGTTCGATATAAAATTGCGAGATCCTAAGAACGAAGGCAATGAAATCCATCAAAACCGTTCAAGGAAACGCAAGTCATAAAGCCAATAAGAAAGCAACCAAGCGGTACGAAATCGGGCAAGGAAACCAGCACAACGGAAAGGCCCCTCTCGACTCTGCCACCAAGTCCTTCCTTGAGGCACGATCTGTTGAATATGGAACCTGATTCCGAAGAAACCAATCCATAACGAGAAAAGGATCTTGATTCAATCTCTCCCGATCGAACGGTCTTAAGTATTTCTTGGCCGCGCTCCCCGAATAGGGGGAACGGGGCATTACAGTTGGCACTTCAACTCCACTATCCTTGTGGCATTCTGACCCACCAGTAGCATATCATCAACATAGAGCAGTAAAATAATAAAATTATCCCCAGCAAAGTACCTCACAAATACAGTGATACGACGTCGTCCGTGGATAACCATGATCCCCTATAAATGACTCGAACTTTCTGTACTACTGTCTCGGAGCCTGCTTCAGATCATACAAGCTCTTCCTCAACCGGCAGACCAAGTGTGACTTATCCTTCTCACAGAATCTCTCTGGCTACTCCATGTACAACTCCTCCTCAAGATCACTGTGGAGGAATGTCGTCTTCACATCCATCTGCTCGACCTCCAAGTCAAAACGGGTTGCCAATGCTAGCACCATCCGAATAGAAGACTGCTTGATGACTGGTAAAAGGATCTCATCATAATCTATGTCATTCCGCTGACTGTAGCCTTTAACTACCAGTCTTGCTTTGTATTGAGGGCGAGTAGCATCATCTATCTGCTTCACTCTGAATATCCATCAATTTTTCAAAGCCTTCTTGCCCTTTGGCAACCGCACCAGCTCATAAGTAGAATTGGCATGTAAGAAACTCATCTCCTCCTGCATAGCCTCCATCCACTCTTGCATGTGTTCATCTTCCATAGCCTCTGCAAAGCTTTCGGGCTCTCCTCCGTTAGTCAGTAGTATATACTCATCTGGTGAGTATCTTGTAGATGGTCAACACTCTCTATCGCTCCTCCTCAATAGAACCATTGGTGCTGGCTGTATATCAACAACCTTCTTCCTTTCAGGAACTGCCTTGCATGCTCATCCTCCTGAGGGTCACCCTGACCACCATCAGCAGGATGATGATCAAGGTTAGGAGCAACTCCATGTACTGGCTTCCCTATAACTGGATCCTCTGCGATGTCCTTTGGAAACTGGTCGAAGCGAAATAACTCTAACTCAGGCAATTTCTCAGCCTCAGAAGGCATTTCGGAATCCTGAGTGTTGGTCATGGTCTGATCCTCGACGAAAACCACGTCTCTGTTTCTATAGAGCTTTGAAAGATTTTGGAGCCAACCAAAAATAGTGCTTCAAAAAAAATTAACAAGCAGTGATTTTCATAAACGGCCGGTTAAAAAATATCCCAAAGTCGACCTTTATACTCACACACCAATGACAAGTTTTATATTCCTTATAACATATAACATAAAACCTTCCTGGCTGGACGGAGATCTCGGGATCAAACCGCGAAAGAGTTGTGGGAACAGTAGGCCCAAATGACATACAACGCAGCGTGCATAAAGTTTCGTGCATATAGTCGGATATCTCAAAAAAAATAGTAGTATAAGAAGGACAAAACAAACCAATAGAGACAAAATGATAGAAGAACAAATTTAAAAAGAAAAGAAAAGAAAGATGAAATTGCAACTGCACTGATTTGTACGTGTTATTTATGTAATTATTATTTTTTTATTTTTTATTTTTAGCTCAAGTGGTAGAAGAGAATGCATTAAGTTTCATGACGAAATAGGTTCGATCTTACGGAGGAGGTTAATTTCCTACCATTAAATTCCCGTATGAATTTCTGCGTTGGACAATAGAAAGTAAAAGGAAATAACAACATTTCAATGTAAGTCCTTATTATAAAGCATGTGTTTTGACTCATAAATTGTGCAAATTCTTTGTGTTGAAGCAAATTTTGACTTGCTTTCCAAGGAATGAATTCAATTAGTAAATCATATTTTAATTAATGGAGGACTAATTTGTAAACAACGTACAAGTGTCCTGATAAACTTCCTACATTAGCCATCGAGCTCGAGTGACTATTGTGGTCACCGAAAAAAAATATAAGATTTCGACTGGGTGGTAGAATGTCAGTAGATCGAGTCACGAAAATATATTATTTTTTCTATTTGTAAATGGTGGGAGTTAAAAAATAGTGAGTCCAAAAATATGCAATACAGTGTGCACAAAAATTTTGAACATTACGTCGGATTTCGTACGTTATGCCGGAAAGTAAAAAAAAAAAAAAAAAATTCTACATTAGCCAATAGGGCTGCTGGTGGCAACTCAAAGTTAGTTAGAACCTGTCAAAATCGTGTACGTAGTTTCTCTTTATAAGACAAAATTTGGTCGCCATGAAGAAAGTTGGAAGGGTCTGTAAACACGTTATGTAGCAGCCTAATATGAAATAATTCATCTATATTAAACTCTTGTTGGTTTTTGGGAACTTGCTCTAAATTTTTGAGGAATCAACATTGCAACTCTCAGCTATTTCCAAATCTGATGGTGTACTGTCGAAGCAAGTCATGAACCAATCCTAGTTAGTCAACTTTTTTTTTCTTTTAAATGTCCGACGTAATATTTTGAATTTGTGTATGCAAAAGTTTTGGGTCCACTATCTTCAACTTCTATTATTTACAAATGAAAGAAATAATATATTTTCGTGGTTCGATCTACTGATCTTTTGTCATCCAGTCAGGATCTTATGTCTCTATTCGGTAACCACTCACTCGAGTTCGACGGCCGGTCACCTAGAAATTGAAATTTTCTATAAATGGTATGCATGGGCATGTGTTGGTCATGATCCACAACTTTGTTATTAAGGCATTTGACCAAATAACATTAGGTTATGGGAATTTTAATTGTCAATTTTTTTTTATAATGTTCAAGGATTTTTTTTAAGAGGCGTTATCAAAACTATTCTCAATTTCGAATAAGGTTAGTGTAGATTCTCGGTCCGAAAGTCTTACAAACTTGACCCGAAGGTCACTCTCCCGACCCTAAGGTCATATCCCAGTCCGAAGGTCCAGTACCTGCATCGCACCCACTCATATTGCTCTCTTATTAATTTTTTCCACAAAGAAATTAGATGTGCTTCCTTCGTGGCTTAAATCCAAGACCAATGGAGGATGCCTCCCTGATGTGCTAAAGGTGATTAGATTAGCTTAGCTTATGTTGAGGATTTTAGTTTGATTGTACACGACAAAATTTTATGTTCAGATTCGTTGAGTTTGAACAAATATTTGGATTCATTGTGTTTGAACGAATATTCAGATTCTTGAGTTTGAACGAATCTCCAGATTCATTAGGTCGAACGAATTCTAATATTCGTTGGATTTTAGTCGTGACTTTTGGATTTTGGTTGTGACTCTTCGTTCATGATTTGTTCACTTTCATATTCGTTCTGACTGTTGGAAGAGGCATACATATTCATGAAAATGTATGATAGTTTCTATATAAACTCAAGTATACCAAGTCTCAAACGCACCAAAAGAAGCATACCAAAATCACAAATCATATTCACAAGCATAAGACAAGTTACTACTACTCCACAAGAAGAAAATATTCAGATTTGATGTCTGCATCTTTTGGTCAAGGCTTTGTTGTATCATGGATAAGTATACCCCTGAACCCGACAACAATCTCTTTCCTAGTGGGGACGAATAACTTTATAAAGAAAGTGTCGGCATACAGATATGCCTTAAAACTATTTTCATTTTATCTTTGTTATTATTTTCCCTAACAATAGCCATTTTCGTTTCATCTTTATTATTATTACTAACAATTTTAGAAAGTTATTTTCATTTTGTCTATATTATTATTTTTCTTAACAGCTTATATATATATATATATATATATATATATATATATATATATATATATATATATATATATATATATATATATATACACACACACCGTATTCTTTGGATTAGATTTTAAAAAAAATGGATCAAATTAAATCTCTACCGAATAATATATGATTTTTTTGTTTCGATTCTTTGTTACTCTCTCATATTCTGTAGAGGTTCAATCTGAGCCATTTTTTAAATCTAATCCAATAGGATGATAATTAGGTGGAAAAAATAGAATATATATATATATATATATATATATATATATATATATATATATATATATATATATATATATATATATATATATATATATATATATATATATATATATATATATATATATTCCCGCGCATGTGCACACACGCACGCACACACACACGTTGACGGTTAGTCTCCCCCTTGGGATATTCATTGACGAGCTCTGGAGGTCGTCCCGGCTGGACGGACCAAGTCGATTTCACAGAGGGGGCGCCCTACGATGCCCATCTCATTCTTCTTCGGCCTGTATTTTCGGTCGGCCCTGGTTCTGCGACCAATCGGGAATCGCTACCCAGCACCTTGGTCCCTGGCCAGAGGGGTTTGTTTTAGGCCCTTGAGCTATCGTCTGGGGTTGGTCCCCCCTGTGGTGAGTGCATCCATCGTTGGGCTGCCAACCGTTGACTCGAGGACTGAGTCACCTGATTCTCTCTCGGTGGTGATCACCGATAGGGGTGATGATTCTAGTTCTAGGAAGATGCCCAACAACTTATGAACCTCCGGTCTTCATCATCCACCCGTGCCAAAGTCCTCTCTAAATTTGTTATAGGGTGATTGTAGGTTGTAGGTTTAAGTTCTTTGTTTTTACTGCACCTCACAGGTTTGTTTTGGTTTGGGACTGTTTGATCGTGTAATCCTCAAAATGGTTTTCCTGGTTATCAGAAGATAAAAGTCTTTTGTTTATATATATATATATATATATATATATATATATATATATATATATATATATATATATATATATATATATATATATATATATAAAGGGATATGAGCCATAGGTTCATATTTTTACATGAGCCAATGCACATGTGGACCAATAGGAATGGAGTGTATTAATGCACATGGGATATAGAAATTTATTCCTATTGGTCCACGTGTGCATGGCTAATATACCGTTTACCCTATATATATATATATATATATATATATATATATGTGTGTGTGTGTGTGTGTGTGTGTGTGTGTGTGTGTGTGCGCGCGCTAAAAAACTATCTGGGTAGTTTTATATTATGAAACCAACTAATGTTACATCCGTTGGTTTTGGATTGCAAGACTAAAATTACACATGTATCTTTTAAGTAGATATTGTTATCGGTTTTGCAATCCAAATTGGATCCTATCCCGAACCCGAAGAGTAAATTGGATCGGCATTCGACGCCCACAGGTGTGGGCATGTACCCAAATATGAAATTATCTGGGTAGTTTCATATTATGAAACCAACTAATGTTACAACCGTTGTTTTGGATTGCAAGACTAAAATTACACATGTATCTTTTAAGTAGATATTGTTATCGATTTTGCAATCCAAATTGGATCCTACCCCAAACCCGAAGAGTAAATTGGATCAGTATTCGACGCCCACAGGTGTGGGCATGTACCCGCATCCGTCACGCACGCCAAATCGAACCAAGCTGAGCCGGGCAGGGCAGCGGCCCCGGCGTGCGCGTGTGGCCCAAGGGGTTTCCCAAACAACATCTTTAAGAGAGCATTGAAGAAGAACTAATATATACATACAAGTGAGGAGTGGTCCAACCGATGTGGGACTAAAGAAAAAGAGAAAGTCGAACTTTTGCTTACATACACAGCCAACAGAAATGAGATCCAGTATTATCTGTAAGGTACTTCAATCTCGGAACTCTCACCAATTTTAATACACTATTATGAAAATAGTTACACTTGCAAGCTTTGATCTGAGGCATCGCTGACTTCTTACGAACGAGCTTTGATTCAAAGGACTCATCAACTTTTACACAAACTTTGATCCAAAGGTTTGCGGATTTTAACGTCTTACAAGAAATATTGATCTTCTAACAAAGATCTTAATGTACAACTCAATATGCACTCTATCTCAGATATTTTGGCAAGTAAAAGCTCTTGTATGTTGAGTAGTTTGTATATGATAGATGAAAACTTAAGGCCCAAAATAAATGGGTAATAAAGATGCCAAAAAGGTTTATATCGAGCACACAAAAATAGCCTATCAAAATAGAGTCGTTACTATGCAGATGGTATACCGCCGGTATACTTTCCACACAGTAAGGACTACAAATATAGTCGTTATAATTAAAATTGAGTGTTGTGCAGAATTCGTCCAGACGGTATACCGTCGGTATACTACCAAGAACAATTTGTATGTGCTGTAAAGACAAACAAATTTTGGAAAACAAATTTGGGTGTAATAATATATCATCTGTATACTGGCTGTATGCCGTCGTTATACCTGCCATATACTGGTAGATCATGACGGTATGCTATCTGTTAGACAAAACTTTCTGGAAGTTGATTTAATTAGGCCAAAAACTGGTCTAACAATATACTGGCGGTATATCGATTATCGTTATACCGTTGGTATACTGCTAAGTTAAAAATATAATTTAAATTGCTAAAGTTTTGGAGCTTTCGTTTGCCATAACTTAGCTAGAGATTACACTAGAGTCGAGGTCTTGATAGTTTGACTTCTTCAAGTAGTTCATATTTGTTAGAACTTTGGCTTTGTATAGTTCGAAGAGAACCAGATTAGCTTTCGGAGGCTTCGTCCTTGAATCCCCACAGGGATGTTGCCCCCAAAACCCTTCCTGCTGACTGGTCATCGGGACCCTCGAAATCCTATTCGTGGGCCAGAGATATCATGGGTCGTTCAGAGAAATCATTGAGCTAACGCGTCTTTGGTCTATAATATTTTTTTTATTTGCATAAGTTCAGCTTTAGTCTTATTTATTTATTTTTTTCTACAAAATAAATGTTAGTCGAACAAAACAATATACATAGTAGCAAGGATGATAAAATTTAATTATACTAAGCCTAGGCCAACTTTAAGAATTAACAATATAGTTATTGTATGACCATTAGTAATTTTATAACATAAATTTTAATCAGTTAACCATTATAAAAATACCAAAATAAATCATTGGGTTAACAACTTTATCAGAATTCTACAGGAGAGGCTGAGCACTTTCATTAATATCACAAGACCTATGGACATGGTGTATTAAGGGTTCCTTCCTTGTTGGTGATTATGCTATGATGTTGTTTATTTTATTATTATTAATTTTTTTTTTGGGTGTATTTGGAGTGAAAGAAATCAAAGAATCTTTATGGATCCGAATTCTTATATAATATCATGCTTCCACATATGCATCTAACTTACTATCAAAAAAAAAAATGCATCTAACTAACTACACTCGATTGTCTATTTTGGCCGGTCGCCATTTTTTGTTGTTGTTTTTATATTGTCTAGTAAATTTACTTACAACGTACCTAAAATAATATATTTTTCTAATATTAATATAAAATTATTTAAATATTTAAATATATTTAAATTAAGATTTATTATATATATATTTTTATATTTTAATTAGAATTTGTTATATATTAATTATAATTTGTTATGGATATATTTCTAGTTTTCATAAAAAGTCTTGAAAATGATTAGCCGTCTAAGTGTATATCCTCACGTAATTTAAAATTAAAAAATAAATAAATTTAACAAATTGTTTAACTACTTAATATAATCTATTTATAAACAAACATTTTTTCTAGCTCATGTGGTTAACGTGGGAGGTATTCTCCTTGGTTAGTTAGGTTCAAATCCATGAAGTGTTAATTATAACAAATTAAAAAAAAAAATTCCAACAATTTTATATAATATTAATTTTGTTTAAAATAATTTATTGATGATATACATACGACTTAGATGGTTCAATTTTGAACCATTTTTAAGTTCCCTTATATTAGTAGAGATGAATTTATTGATCAACTATGAATGAAATTTAATTGGAATTTCCTTTATCCCATCCTTTGTTGTTGTGGGAGCTAATTTTCTGCATAGTTTATGTAAACTTGATTATTCTTGGTGGCCAAAATGTAATTATTGAATTAGAAAAAAAAAATGGTGATTCCCAATGTTAGTGACCAGTGAGTGAGTTTGATCTCCCCAAAATTAATGGCGTCACCTCCTCCCCCGTTCACATGCATGAGAAGCAGGTCTCTTTTCGAACCTTGTGTTAGCAATGTTATATTAGTTTTAGCGGTACCTTACGAATCGAGGGGGGGGCACTTGACGTGGCGATGCCTTACGAACCGGTAGGGGGAGGGTGCTGACGTGACGGTCTTCCATTAGAGGTTGGTGGGACCCGGTGCTAGCAGAAAAGACTGAGTCAATAGGAAACCGTTATGCCATCGTCAATTTATCACACGAATATTTTCAACATGATCATTGAGTTGGCATAATAATTCTCACTTTTATAGTTTTGTATTTTGTAAACTATGGTTTCTTTATAATATTTTCTTATGAAAAGCAGTTAACCCACAAATATGTTCTATAAAGTTGTTTATGTTTATTTTGTATTTGAATGTAAAGAAGAGTTATTTTCAAAACCTGCTGTTTTAACCTATTGTGTAATATCTAAAAACAGTCTTTTAAGTTTCTCTAAAGCCCCGTTGTCTTCATTTTCAATATTTTAGCAACAAATTTATTTTGTAAAATAACATATAACTTTTGAGATGAGCCCTTTTAGCATATAATTACTAGACATGTCAAATAAACAATAGTTTTTGACAACAACTTATAACAGCTCTTATGACCAACTTTTAATATAGTTCCAGTCTCCAACAATAAAAAAAAAAAACCATCCTTAAATATAATACATGGCTAAGACAAATCTAATTTTCATACACTTTGTAAGTAACATTTGAACTATGCATGTCTAGAATAGGACTGCAAATGAGCAAATTCGTTCGCGACCTGTTCGATAAAAGCTCGTTTGAGCTCGATTCTTTTAGTAAACAAGTCGAGCTCAATTTTCATTTTCGAACTCGTTTAATAAACGAGCCAAGTTTAAGTTTAGAAGTACTCGGCTCGTTTGAGCTCACAAGCTGGCTTGTTTATGAGCTTGTGAGCTGACTCGAAAGTTGACTCGTTTAGAAGCTCGTTTGGAGTTCGTTACTGGCAGTCTACCAATTTATTTTGTTATTTAAATTTTAATTTGTTCTTTGTTGAATTCTAATTTATGTATGGTTGTTAACAATATGGTTGTGTGCATTATATATTTATTTGTCCTTAATAATTGATATTAAGGAACTTTTAATTAAATTTTTATAAATAATTAATTGTTAATATTACATTCACTTAAATTCAAGCCTAAATAGCTTGAAATTGAGTTGGTTAAGCTTGAAATCAAACTTAATTAGCTTGAAATAAAGCTGAACAAACTTGAAATCAAATTTAACGAACTTGATTTTGAGCTTATTAAATTTGTTATCAAGTTTGAATCAAGCTTGCTTACCAAGTCAAATTTGAGCTCAAACCAAGCCAAACTCAAGTTCGAGCTTGATTAATTCTAGTCAAACTGTGCTCAAGCTTATAAAGCTTGATCGATTTGGCTCATTTGCAGTCCTAGTCTAGAATATGTATTGTAAGTAGACCATACGATGGAATCATGTAAGCTTGTCCTGTACTCAGTACAGTACATGATTTCAACATAAGGATGTAACAAATGGTGAATCCGTCTCACTGAATAATTTAAAACTTGAATAATATATTGGAAAGTTTTCACATTCTTCTGTTTAATTAGTTGTGGGGAATCTAATTTCAATCTCAATGTAGTTTCAGCAAACTTTATAAACAAATAGTCTAAAGTTAAAACTGGTGTGAATTGTTGGAGAGATCTGCATCAGTCCTAGTCTCAACGTAAATAAATAATAATAATAATAATAATAATAATAATAATATATGTTTTCACAAGATAAAGCACTAAACATAAACCATGAACCAACTTTTAATTTGTAGGCTGCTCGCATTATGAATAGATTAGAGATATTGATGTGATTCCTTGCTTCCGTCTAGAACCTGTTGGGATCATTCAACTTCCGATGCTAATTGAGTAATTGCGAGAGAACCGAACAAAATATACAAACAAAAAATGTCAAACATAATTCGCAGACACAAAAATTTTTGACGTGGAAAATCCTTATGGAAAAAATTACGGGACTATCGGAATCAAATCCAGAAAAGCATCAACTAATGGAATAAGAAATACATCGACTCCTTACAAACTTATCACTGATCCAAATGGATCACCTCAACTCTTTTGGAACAGAAAATAAATTATAACCACGAAAAAAAAGACAACGAGAAATATCCGAAACTGATCTTCTTCTTCACCAATACTTTTTTTTCCTCTCCAATGTTGCAACCTCATTTTCTCTTCTTGTTGCTATATATATATATTTTTTTTTTAAGAGAGATATATTTTAGGACCAGGAGACACTATATATAGCCTTAAACCCACAACTATCATTCCTATTATAGATAGTAATATACAATCCAAATCCAAATTTATTGACATATTTCCTATTATATGTAGGAATATCCAATCCAAATCCATTGAGATATTCCTATTATATTTAGGAATATCCAATCCAAATAATTGAGGTATTCCTATTATATATAGAAATATTCAATTCTACTCTGGAGTATTTTTTACATAGGTTGAAAATCTCACCCATTCCAACACATTAGAGGTCTCTTTTTTGATCAATTCAAAAAAAAAATTGATCAAAAAAGACCAATCAATAAGGATGTAATAGCATAGCAAGAATGTAAAAAAAGAATACTTATCTATCGCATATAAACCAATCGACAATGTGACTATTATTTTATTCAATTTTAAAACTACTAAAAAATAACATAGAAAATACTTAAAATTATGTCCAAATGTGTAAAATATTTCTTTTAAAATGTTAATAGTTTATTTTTAATTATTTATTTTTCGATACCGAAAAATTCGAAACTCAGGTTCGATACCGTCGACCCGAAATCGATACCGTCGACCCCATATCGATACTAAAAATAAACTCGGATCCTGATCATTTCTCTTGTCCGATCAATCCCAAATATAGATATGACATAAGGACATAGAACAAAATGCAACTATACAATTTGATGTGGAATTTTCTTTTTCTTTTTGAAGAATTGTTCATAATCTTGTTTTATTGGAGCCAAGCTGAGAGAGTGCATGCATGCATGAATTGTGTAGCCTACGATGCTCTAGCAAATATTTAATTATATTAAGTACTTAAACCAAACAAATAAATTAAGCGATACAAATAATAGCCAAAAAGAAATACCAACTGTAGAAACAACACAAAAATATGATGAGTTAATAATTATAGAACTTTACGCGTTTCATATTGTAAATAACGCCGCCAGACTGATGATATCTACAACTAAAAAAGAAAAAAAAAAGGTAAACATTATTATTATTATTATTATTTTTTCACGACAATCTAATTGAACAAAACTAGAGATTAATCAACTTCTTGAAGTAGCTATGTATTGTATAACAAAGTTAAGATCGAAAGGAATGCACACGGATCGATATGCATAGCCAACATTTTATTTCAATATATATGCTTAAGAGTACAATATTAATTTATTATATATATATATTTATGAATTTAGCGACGCTAGAAAGTAGCATCGCAGAACGTCGCTGTTAGCGACTGTCCGTGACCCTTAGAGACTAAAAAAAATTATTACGAAAGCAGATGTCGCCAGATGTCGTAAAACGTTACTATTATTACGAAAGCAATAATGAATCAAAAGGGTAAACTATATAACCAGCTAAGTGATATGCAAGATGAGAGCATCACTAGAACTCAGGCTGAGACCACTACAAGCTCGGTGTCGGGGAGCCGGTAGCAGAGATATCATACAGTTGTCTAGCTCGGAGAGAGACTACGACGTCGTCATAATATAATCAACCTGTAGCCTGTGTGTCTCTCCCCACCCAATGTAATCATACGTCTCATGTCCACAATGTCTCATGTCCATGTCACGCAAGATCATAACTAATGCAGCAAGTCATATAATATCTAAGCAAAAGAATATGTCATGAAACCTGTAACCTATACAGAATCATCATGAATATCTCAGGAAGAATCTGTCTCATGAATAGTATCAGGTGTCCTGAGGTATAACGTACTTGATAATGCAAGCACGAGAATGTATAGGGTCTCGATATCCATGTCTAGGTGACATTACACAACTCTGCGTACAGTGTTGACATCCGAATATTATTCGGACGCTAAGTAATGTCACACGGTCCTAGGTTAAGCATGTACAACATATGAATAAATCAAGACAACAATATGAAGCAGGTACTGCAAGTTTTGGCAAGGTACACTTGCCTGGTGTTTGGTTTCCAACTGTGGCTCTGGTATTCGTGAAATCTCCAGGAACGTCTCCGGATGCTAAAACAAATATTATCATCATGCTCAGAAGATATCAAATAGCTAGAATTGCCTGCCCTTGAGTCCAATTTGGATACAAGGACAAAAGTGACAATTTCTGGTCAAAGTGGGGTCCACATGTGGCCCGCTTCGCACCGAAAAATGTGTCAGAGAATGTTTTCCAAATTCGTCAAACTTAGTGTCACCAAATCCAGAACGACGATACGAACCCAACGGAACATCCAGAACTGGATTCCGATGAGCCGATCACAAATTCGCCCGTCAAGTGGAGTCGCGGGGCCCACGATACGCGATTTTGTCAAAGTTCTTAGAATTGAACCAAACTTGGGTCACAGGACCAGCGTATTGCTACGAGTCCGATGGCACAAGTTTCATTTTGATCCGACGTGTGTACACGAAGTTACAACGAGTTCCAGAACGGAACCGATACGGGGCGTTGTCGACGGCTACGCGTTGATTCCGGGGAGCACGCACATCCAAATCAACTTCCCCGAAATCTCACACATTCGTATTAACGGTGAAGTCCGTACGCGACCAAGTCGTCCCGTTTGGCGGGGCACACTCAGTTCCGGAGAAAACGGGGTGAATATTTTCCTGATTTTGGATCGCAGTTCGCGATCGCCACAGGACGAGACACACCGAGCGGGTTGCACGGGCATCGAGAGGGTCACGCAGGGTTCGCGTCACAACAGACGGAACAAAAAATGGGACAGCCAGGAGAGAGAAAAGACTACCTGAACAGGGCTCCGCAGAAATCGGGATTTCTAGTGTCCGCGAGGCGACGCGACACGACACGGCAGAGTACTGTGTCTAGGGTTAGGGTTTCGACGCTGGAGGCGGCCGGAGCTGGCCGGAGCTGGGACACGGCTGCCCTCGTCGGAGGCGGTGCTGGGTCGAGGCGGCCGGGCTGCGCTGGTGGCGGCTTAGGCGGAGCTGGCCGCTGCTGCTGCTGTCGGGCTGGGCAGAGGAGGAAGGCGGAGGCTGCGGGGAGGCGTGGCGGAGCTCTGGGGAGGCGGGGCGGCGCAAGGGTTCATCGAGGGGAGAGGGCGGCGTGCTGGCAGAGGCGGAGGGGATCGACAGTGGCGGGGAGAGCTCGGGGTCGGGGAGCCGCGGTGGCAGCGAGGCGGTGGCGGTGGTGGCTTGGCCGGTGGCTGGAGGCGGTGTTTAAATAGGGCAGCGGAGGGAGAGGGAGCCGGGGGCGTGGCCGAGAGAGGCGGAGTGGAGGGGATCGTGGACCGGGCGACGCGGGCGGGACGGAGACGTGGCCGGACGAGGTGCGGGGCGGCCGGAAATCGCGGGGAGCGGGGGATCGTGCGGTGAGGGGGAGCGGGTCGGGTCGGGTCGGGTTGGGTAGGACCCGACCCATTTGGGTCTAGGGGCGGTTCAGGCCGGTCCGGTTTGGTTGGACCAGGTTCAGCCTGGTTCAACCCGGTTTGAGCCCGGTTCAACCCGGTTTGACTTGGTTTTAATTAAAATAGGATTTTTAGGTCTTTAAAAATTGTTCTGGGGTCCAATAAATTCCAGAAAAATACCCTATGTCCAATATTTTATTTTACATCCAAAAATATTATTTTCATAATATTTTAATATTGTTTACAAATATTTAATTTTATTTAATTCTAAAATACCTAGATTTTAATTAGTTAAAAATCCCAGAAAATTCCAGAAAAATTGTGAAAATTCATTCTAAAAAATCCTGAAAAATCAGGGGGCTTACAAAAATCTACCACCTTGGATGTGCATGAAGACTCCTTATATATTCCTAACCAATATTATCCCGGGTCCGAACAATCCGAAGAGGAACATATATGTGTATTTACAGCCGTTGATAGATAACTTGAATCAGCTATGGGAAGTAGGTGCCAACACGTACGATATTTCTAGAAAGCAAAATTTTCAGATGAGGGCAGAACTTATATGGACCATCAACGACTTTCTGGCCTATGAAATATTATCGGGATGGAGCACCCATGGCTATCTATCATGTCTGTATTGCATAGAACGCACTAAGGCTTTTCGTTTGAAACTCGGAGACAAACCATTCTTCTTCGATTGTCATCGATAATTCCTGCTGAAGGATCATCCGCTGGAGCAATATAAATGCTTTTTCATACCGACGTTGTGGATAAGGCCAATCACCGCCAAGGTGGCCCGGATACACGATATGGAAAGAGATAAAAGATTTATCAAGTGTTATCGAAGAGTCTGCTAAGGGGTACAAGTGTGACGGATTTGGCCGCACTCATAACTGGACGAAGAGGAGTATATTCTGGAATCTGACATATTGGAGCACCAATCTGATCAGACATAACCTTGATGTCATGCATATCAAGAAGAATATGTTTGACAACACAATTATACTTGTAAATACCCAAATTTTTAAATTTTAATTATAATTTTTTGGAATTTTTCTGCAATTTTTAATTATTTAAAAATAAATATTCTTCAGGAATTAATACTTTTGTGAATTAAATTAAATATTATAATATTATAAAAATTTTATCTTTGAGTGTAAAATAAATAATTGGATATTGTGTAATTTTTCTGGAATTTATTCGGCTCAAAAACTATTTTTAAATAGCTAAAAATATCGTTTTAAAATAAACCAGACTAAACCAGACCGAACCAACTTGAACCGAACTAGACCGAACCAAATTAAACCAAACTGAACCGAATCAACCCTAATGGATTTGGATCCATAGTCGAACCCACAACCCGACCTGAACTCGACCCGTACCCACAACCCGACCCGACCCGCTAAGCTACAGTAACTGGAAATTAAACCCTCGACCGTTGCAGCCGTCGCGACTCCGACCGCCGACCGTTCGCCTCCCCGCCATCGCGACCCACAGGCGACCCCTCGGTTCCACTCCCCATCGCCGGCCGACCGTCCACCTCCCCGTAACCGCCGGCCACCCCCTATAAAACTCGACCACCACCATCACCAAAACAACCACAGCCACCACCGCTTCTCCACCTCCGGCCAGACAACTCCGGCACCCCGAGCCAGAAGCTGCTACCCCGGCGCCGACGACCACCACGACCAGGACGACCACCGCAGCAACCTGCCACCGCCGCCGACGATCGACCGTGCGCCGTCGCCCCGTTCACGCGTAGCACACCGCGGCCGACCCCTGTTCCGGTGAGTTTTTCTTCCTCCTCGTTGTGTCGATTTTTGAACGGCTTATTAGGATGTGTTTGCTGTGTGACCCTCTCGAACCATGTACAATTAGATTAGGGTATCGTGCCCTGTGTTGGTCGTAAACCGGGATGTAAAAACAGAAAAAATAACCCAATTTTGGAGTTTAGAAACTGTCCCGAAACCCCAAGTTCATGGCCGTTTTACGTCCAACCTATTTAATATTTTCAAATTTTACTTGAATAGTAAATTAGATAGCATAACCGAGTTTTTAACCCTGTAATTAGTTTATTTTAATTTGCTATAAGTTGAGTTTTATTCGCGGGTAAAGTTGACAAAAAACTTGGTTTTGAAAATCCAAATTTTTCTTAAACTTGGTGCATTCCGCTAAACGAGGCGACTTTGTCGTGTGTGAATTGCATCGAAAGGCGCATATCGTCAATACGGATGTGTAAAATTTCGTGAAAGTTAATTTGGATGTGCGTGCACACCGAAATTAACGCGTATCCGTCGAAAAGTCTCGTATTGGGCATGTTCTGACACTCGTAATAATTGCGTGTATGCTTGTCGTTTCATAACGAAACTTGTGCCATCGAATTCGTAGCGTTATGCTGGTCCTGTGACCCAAGTTTGGTTCGATTCTGAGAACGATGACGAAACCTCGTATCGTGAGCCCCACGACTCAACTTAACGAACGATTTTGTGACCGGCTCATCGGAATTCAGTTCTGGATATTCCGTTGGATTCATATTATCGTTCTGGAATCGTAGACACTAAGTTGACAAATTTGGAGAACTTTGTCTCTGGCAGATTTTTTGGTGCGAAGTGGGCCACATGTGGACCCCGCTTTGACCAGAAACTGGCAATTCTGTCCCTGTGTTCAAATCAGACTTATGGGTAGTCAATTTTAGCTATTTTATGTCTTCTGAAAGTAATGGTAATGTTTATTTCAGCATCCGAAAGCGTATATGAAGATTCCACATACACCGGAGCAACTGTTGGAGCTCAAACCCCAGGCAAGTGTACCTTGCCAAACTTGTAGTACTTGCTTTCATATTATTTTTTTGATTTATTTCTGTGATATATCTGTTCAACCTAGGACCGTGAGATATTGCTTAAAGTCCGAATAATATTCAGATGTCGACGCCGTACGCGGAGTCGTGTAACGTCACTTAGAGAGTTGTTATCTCAATCCTATACTTTACGTGCTTGCTTTACTAAGTACATTATACCATAGGACACCTGACACTATTCATGTGACAGAATATTTTCTGAGCTATTCATGGTGATTCTGTATAGGCTTACAGGATTCGTGACATAGATATTGCATATATAGAGATATCATTATGACTCGCTGTAATAGTTAGAGGTCATGATCTTGCGTGTTATGGACATGAGACGTGAGGTTACATTGGACAGGAAGAGTCTTACCATACTAAAGGCTGATTATGTTATATATATAGATATTTTGGGAGTGCCTTAGACTCTGACCAGAGCTTTGGCACACGTACTGGCACTTCGAGATAATACATGCTGCTATGGGTTTCTCCGACACAGAGCCTATAGTAGTTCAGCCTGAGTATGATTAATGCTCTCATTTGTATTTCACATAGCTGGTTGCTTACATAGTTTGTCCTGTTGATATATATATTTTATTTACTGTATTTTATTTGGCTTGAGTTATTCTTGTACCTTGCTATGTCCCATGAGGACCTGGATCCGGATTATGTCCCCAGGTATAGCAGAGGAGATATACTCCGAGGTATATGGGATAGGAGCAGACACTGGAGCAGTATCAGCACCAGAGGACGAGATGGTGCCAGAGGATTTCTCTTGAATATTTGTTATATACTCAGTTATATCTGTTTTTAGATACTCTATTTTATGTCTTTTATATTACTGTACTAAGCTCTTTATCAGGTTGTTCTACGAAATTACTTTTTATGAGACTTGATGTTGGATTATATATCTTTTTGATTAGTCTGACATTTGAATTGTGTTTACTTTCTGTGGATGAGATTAGAATTAGACTGTGATATGTATAGTAGACCATTATAATTATTTTACAGCTTAAGTATACTCTAACAGGTCCATTAAATTGGGTTTGTCCATTGGAGTGTGTTGCTGGCCATTGCCACGTGGCTAGTCCCTCGGTATTTTGGGACTGGGGCGAAACAATACTATAATGGACGTAAAGGAAAAAACGAAAGATAATTTGAAGGCCAGGTTGGACTTGGAAGAAATATGTAGACGTCTTGCGTTGCATTTGATCATAGAGTAGGGGAATGGAAAGTTAAATCAGCCTAAGGCAATTTTTTCACTGGAGAATAAGGATAAAGGGAGACTTTGTAGGTGGATTCAGGGCCTAAAATTTTCAGACGGGTACGTGTCAATCTTGAAAAGATGCGTCGACCTCAAGGAGAACAAAGTGACGGGTATGAAGATCCACGATTGTCACGTATTCATGGAGAGGTTAATTTCGATTGTTTTTCAGGAATTCTTACCGCAGGTCGTCTGGGTTCCATTGACAGAGCTCAGCATATTCTTCAGAGATCTTTGTTCTACTAAGTTGCTCGTCGATCGTTTAAAAAAGCAAAAGAAGGACATTGCGGTAATACTGTGCAAGCTCGAGAAGTTGTTTCCTCCTGGATTCTTCGACTCCATGGAGAATTTACCAATTCATCTTTTCTATGAGGTACGTGTTGGTGGACCTGTCGGTTATCGATGGATGTATCCATTCGAGCGGCAGCTAAATCACCTAAAGAGAAAGGTACAAAATAAGGCAAGGTAAAAAATAAGGCACGTGTTGAGGGTTCTATTTGTGAAGCTTATGTTCTCGAGGATATTATAAACTTTTGCTTGATGTATTTTAAACCTCATGTTGCTACTAATAGAATGAGAGCTCCAGAAACGACGACAGATATCAAGAATCTAATGATGTAATACTGAAAGTATTCAATGGGTCCGAAAAGCCTTAGGAAAAAATAAAGAAGAGATATTTGAATAACGACGAGCTAAGGGCTGCTCAGTTGTATATATTACTCAATTGCGACGAGGATGAAGTGGAGAAGCTTGAGGGATAAGTAATTAATACATCCACGTTTATGTCATCTCAATGTAATAGTATAAGCTAATATTATGCTACTAATCGGCGGTTGCTTCATTGTTTTTTAGCACATATAGTGATGAGCTGAGGTCGATTAGACCCTACATGACAGACGAAAAAGTAGAACAAGAAATGTGACACCATTTTCTTTCACAATCCGCACCCGGTATAGGGGCACGAGTACGCGGGTACGTCCAGCCTACGCCGCAGTATCGGCGGTAGAACGCTGTCTAGGTCACAATAATACTATATAACTAAATACCTGTCAATGATATCAATCTCCATAAGGAGGACAGTATACATCTCACAATATCTCATAATGTAAACTCAATCACAACAACTATAAAAGTATAAGACACGATAAGAGATAAGAAGAATGACATAGTTAAACACCATGTCTCAAATATAGATAAATCACAGTCTAGCTGTCCAACATAAAGTCTCCACAAGTCTCAAATTAAACTTAACATAAGTCTAAATATAAACTGAAATAAACCTCAATAAGTCTCAGGTGCATAATATAAATACTATCTAGATAGCTGCATGCAATGTCTCCTCTAAAGGAATAGTCTTCTCTACGATCTCTGGTGTGTAGTCTGCATCAATACCCGGTCCATAGTGTGTAGTACATAAATCCTCAAGATCCTCTAAAAAATTATATCCAGTCAGGATTGGAACGAAGTACAAGCACTAACAGCAGTTCCACATATATTGACAAAAACTATAACACAGTGTAAAGAAATACAAAATAGATATAAAAACTGGCAATAAGAAATACTGAAATAATAAATACTGGAAATAAAGGAATGCTGGAATAAATGAAATACTGGAGCATATGTCATCATCAATGTACATCTAGCAATGAATATAGAAATACAAGTACACGCTAGAATAATGAACTGGTATATATGTGAATGCTAGAATCATGACTAGAACATAAGGAATGCTAGATCAATATACTAGAGATACAATCAATGTACATCTAGCAATGAATATAGAAATACAAGTACACGCTAGGACAATAAACTGGTATATATGTGAATACTAGAATCATGACTAGAACATAAGGAATGCTAGATCAATATACTAGAGATACATGTCAAGAACATCTAGCTAAGTGTGTGAAACATCAGCATATCATGTGATCGACTTGGGACTGATCAGGCTCGCTATGCATGACTAGCTATGATTCATGTAAGGTCAGGCTAACCATCCGGATAGCTATGATGCGAGCAATAGTCAGGATAGTCACACATAACAGGCTATGAGGCATGTAATGGTCAGGCTGTACCGACGTGAGGTGTGGGTGAGCTATGATGTATGTAAAGTTTGGGTATGATCACATAAGCTACTAATATTTTCCCGTTTTCCTAGTTAGCACGATGGATTCCAAATCACGACTCCTCGTGACAGGTCTCGATGATGCCAACTCGTGTAAATAACGGTGTCAGAGTCATGTACGCTATACAACAAGAATTATAGAGATAATCAACATAATAGAAACTGTCAGAGAATGTACTCGCCTTTGGTCCTTAGCTGGCAATACCAATATCCTGGTTCCAAAATATCGTCTGAATGATCCAACAGTCCTTTAGACATATCATATAACACAATACTGCATCATACATTACTCTAACACACAATCAACACAATGATCTCTGAGACTACGCTAGGGGGTGTCACGTCTGTAGTTGTTGTGCATAACAGACAGTCAATGCTACGGTCTTGCCAGTATGTCGGTGTACATATAGCAGTCTGCTATCATGCTACATGGTCACAGGTCAATGTAACTACGGGGTATCCGTGGTCACATTCTAGTCGTCTAGTACATATAATACATAATACATAATATGAACTAACATATACATAATATCCATTGGTTACAATTATAATAGATATATGTATGTATATATATATATATATATACTTTTAAATAGAATTAATACTTTAGGGAGGTATATATACAATATGTCTATATATATGTATATATATACTAAGAGAATCTATACTATATATATATACCAATCAATTTTATACATATTACACGTATACTAGGGAATACCCATATAATACATATACATAGGTGTATATACTTAAATGAGAATTATATTATACATATATATGTATATATACTCATATATCATAGCCATATACTAATACGTATGCCAATACGTATATACTAATCATCTACCAATATACCACAGCTAAATACGTAGGCATTACGAAGAATATGTGTATGCACGTACATATACGTGTACGCAAGGGAAAGAATGTCGTGGTGTCGATGGTGATGGGAGACTGTGCAGAGGAGACGGCTGCGGTGATCGCCGAAGGATGTCCGGCTGCTGTCGAGTCGAAGGAGTAGGCGTCCTGCGGGGTCCGGTGGGTCATGAGGAATGTCGGGGATAAAGTTCAACAGGTCGGGGTCGTCTCTGGCGTGCTGGCGGCGGGGTCAGGGTTCCGGTCGGGTTTAGGTGATGGTGGAAGGAAGGAGATGGGGATTTGGTCGGCTGTTGTAGGTTAGGTGTTAGGTTGAAAAAGAAGAAGAAGTAAAGTATTACTATTTATATAGGTATAGAGTTTTTGGTTGACCTAGAATTAGGCTTGGTCAAAGTCCTCTTGGGATTGGGCTTGCCATGGATATTTTCAAGGCTAGGATTTTAAATGAATTCAATTAAAATTGCTAGGATTTCATTGGTTCAAGGAGGTTGATGTTGCAATTGCACACTTCCAAAAATTATGAAAAAATACATATGAAAAAAAATGGGTTTATTTACGCGTCGTGTCCAACGGGATGGACACCTTAATGCCTTGTGCACAAAAGTGCCCAACAGTTGAAAAATTACACAAAGTTAGGTTTATGGTTTTAATTGATTAAATAAATGCAATATGTGTTCTAAAATTAATTAGGAGCACAAGGACTGAATTTAAATGGGACACAAGTGTCATAAATGAAGTAGACTCAGGATAGAATACTACCCTAATTTGGGTGCTCAAAATGGATCGAGATTGTGTCTCCAATTTCGATTGGAACACACAAGGATACAAAGTTAAATTTATATAGAATTAAATGTAGTCGGTTGCGACGAATGTTGTGCGACTAAGATGAAACACAACAAGACATAATTATGAGTTACATAAGGATCAGGATAACAGTCTGGCACGTCTAGGACAAGGGTATGAAATCTGTTGGGAGACCATGGCTAGTGTAGTGTTCTGATTATCGAAGGAACGGTAAAGTGCAACAATTAAATAGAATCACAGCAATTTAAATATAATTAATTATCATGCAATCATTTACACATTAATTATGAAAAGACGAAAATACCCTTAATCTGAAATGTGGGGGTGACAAGTCTACCCTCCTTAAAAGAATTTCGTCCTCGAAATTAAAAATACCCTTAATCATTTACACATTAATTAGGGAACACTTTGTTGAAAATAAATTATATTTTGTTTCCATAATTTTGAGCCCCCAAATTTATTTGGTCCAATGTCTATTATATTTGTTTTTATCATTGGGTCTTTTTGGAGCATAGTCTAATTTCTAATAAGTTGTATCTTTACAACTCTTTATGTAATATTAAATTGTCTATGTTTTAAAGATATTCAAATATTATAGTTACTACTAACTTGCATGTGCATTGCACGCACGTAAAAAAAATTATTGAAAAAAGTTGAATGTGAATTTATTATAAATACTATCGTTCCTAGAAATTGAACTCAAGCAACAAAGAAAAATCTCTCCCACCTTAATCACTTGAGTTAAAGTTGTTTAATTATAATTAAATCATATTAGATATTTAAATAATTAGTTTAAAAAAAAATTATAATTAATGAAATATTTACAAACGGCTTTAAACGACTCAATTTTGAGTTGTTTCTAAGCCAGCTACCTTATATTAGTAGAGATAAAAGAGTCTACAATAGTTCCTACACATTTTTAATAAAGCGTAGACTCTTCTAAAAGTCCTAAAGCCCTATAAAAAGGGGTGTTATCCCCAGTTATCCCCTCACTTTGTAATAAAATAAACATTGGCGTAGACAAAATTTTCATCTACGAACGCGACGCTTATTATTAAAAATAAATAAATTATAATAAACATATTCATAATTTCAAAATATTATATATTAATACTAATTGTTATAAACTATTAAAATCACAAAATAATTATTTTCTTTGGCAATAAAATTCTTCGAGACAGCATATACTTACAATATTGAACGATATCTTCATTATCAACAACATCCAATACGTCTTCTTCAATATATATCACCATACAATCATTCATTATCTTATCTCCCAATCGGTTGCGTAATGAAGTCTTGATAATTTTTATTGCAGAAAATAGTCTCTCTACTTGTAGCTAGCTAGTGGTTATATCAGGTCATGAGAGGCCAATGGAAACGTATGCGTATTATAATTAATTAAGTAATGAGTCCCAATTTTTGTGTCTGCAAATATTTGTAAGGGTTAGTATTAGGTCGTGATAAGCCATAAACGATACAATGTGGCCGATACTGCGTGTAGGTGTGGGGACTGATATTGAAAACCTTGATATTCAAAAGTGCATCAAGAACAAAAAGGAGGAAAAAGTGTTAGCTAGTGCACAAATCCAGTAAACTAATAATGTGATGAATGATTCAAAGTGGATCTACAAACAAGTTTTGAAATTTTCTTTGTGTTGGATAGATTAAAACTTTCAAATAAGCAACAACGTGACATTTACAGTGGGCCGGCCTTAGCAAAAATGGGAACCTGAGGGCAATACTTAAAATGGGGGTTCTTATGTAATTTTTTTGGGACATTTGTAAAATTTAGAGGGTCTGTGTAAAATTTTGGGCCTTTCTAAAATTTTATAGCCTTTGTAAAATTTAAGAATCGTTTGTAGATTTTGGGCCCTTCGTCCGTGTATAGGTCATCTAGACTTGGAGTCGGGACTTGAGTGAGATGGTAGCTTGACTTGGCCTATGATAACAACAGCTCTATCATACAACATTTGACTTGGCCTATGATAACAACAGCTCTATCATACAACATTTTCATGACGGATGGTTTTGAACATTTGTAGGAAGAGCCAAATCAAAAGGCTTTAGATAATCAAGCAACTAAGACTCGATCCGCTTCCTAAATTTGTATTAGAAATAAAGTTCAAACTACCTATGAGGAGGGGGAAAAAACCCACCTCCTACCAATCTTCTTGTCCACTATTCACAAAAAATTAACCCTAGAAAAAAGTTTAGCAAAACTAGTAATAAATAAAATTTGCTAAACATAAAAATAAAACAGAAGAATCAGGTGCTAAACAATAAACCATAGAAAATCATGATGCATTAGATATTTAGATTGGACAAGAATGTTTGGTTGAGGTTTTCCCAATACTTTTCTCAATTGTTGAAAATAGTGATGCATTAGTTTACCCCCAAGGTTGCTGGAGAAACTGATATTTTTTTTTTTGAATTAGGAAGAAACTGATTTAGAATGGTGTATTTAAGGTTAAGTCCATGTCTCAAGTTTAACTCAACTAGATCTATTTGGCCTCCTACCAGATCAATATGGACAAGACCTGTCTCAAAAAAAAAAAAAAAAAAAAAAAAAAAAATCAAGATGTGGCTTGTTGTTGAAATAAGTTGCAGACTATAGAAAATCTCATGAGTAAGGCATTCATTCATCTTGCTAACATATATACTTCTCCAACAAATTTGGATTCTTGTTGGACAGATTGGATATCAACGAAATATTATTGGAATAATGTATTATTGTGGTGCATATATATATATATATATATATATATATATATATATATATATATATATATATATATATATATATATATATATATCAAGAAAGAAATAATAAAATCATTCATAACAAATTATCAAACCTGGATAAATGTACATAAAACAAAACATACTCACTTCAACTTGTGGTTTCGTTGTGCACATCAAATAAAGGGAAGAGAAAGGCTGCAAAAAACCCTCTATCGCTATGTACCACAAGGAGTAGCATTCAATCTTGTGCCAGAGAGAGCTCTCCAGTTAGTGCGTCAACTCCAGTTTCCGATGTCATGCAGCTTGAAAACATAAAATTCAGTCATGTCTACTAAAGAAAACATAGAAAAATAGGAAATAACCAGCATAAGGACAAATAAATTAAAAAAAAATCTCTATTCAAAACTAGATATTTCCATATTATCTTCAAAATTTTACAACTCCAATCCATATATCTTCAAACAATAAACAGCTGTTATTTATTTCTATATAAATTAATTTTTTTACAATTATTTTAATATAATCATATACGCTATATTATTATATATAATTTATATATAATAGTTTTGAGAGAAGAAGCGAAATTATTTGAATTCAGGAGACGATCCCAAAATTCTCTGCCTTCAGACTAATAACAAATATATTCAAATTTATACTAGATCTCAACAAGAGAACTTTTTTAATGATATAATTATTATATTAATTATAT
The DNA here is from genome assembly GCA_036927795.1 of Iris macrosiphon. Taxonomy (NCBI): domain Eukaryota; kingdom Viridiplantae; phylum Streptophyta; class Magnoliopsida; order Asparagales; family Iridaceae; genus Iris; species Iris macrosiphon. The sequence goes on along the minus strand of JAYESA010000011.1, from coordinate 181,905,032 downwards.
TTATAAAAAAAAAAAAAAAAGGCAAATGGGTGTAAATATTGAAGCTAAAGTTTCACGTACCAAGAAACGAAGACAGACGGTTTAGTACCGCACGTTGAACTTTATCCCATGAAAAAATTTGTCGTTTCCGTACATTCGTTTCAATCGAGGATGGCATCCACCTATATCCACTTGGTAAGTTGGGCAGTGACTCGATCTTCGGGCAGTAAGCTATATACAAAGACCTCAGGGAAGAGAGCTTCTCCAGATTGGCAGGCAAGGATGGTAGACCCGCACAGGAGATGAACCCGAGATATTCGAGGGAGGTCAGATGTTGGAACAACTCCTCTTGCTCGGCAGTGAACGGTATATCCTGAGTAGACTTTCGGATTGACAAGTGCTTGAGCGAATTCAGGCAGCACTCTCTCCGGGTTAATGCAGCAGTGAGCAGAGATAGATCATCGATAGTCACATAACGAAGAGATGACGACGACGACGACGACGACGATGATGATGGCGACAGTGGGTCTCCTCCTAATTTGATTGTTAGCTTGGGGCACCCCATAACACTCAAATCTCGGATGGATGTGAAGCAGTTCAAATTCCACAATGAAGTCAGCTCGGGGCAGCCTACAACATGTAATATCTTGATCACTACTCCCGGGCCATCTGGTTGCTGATACTCCTGCTGCACTGTCAGCCTAGGACAGTTGCTAATATAAAGGAATTCGAGAGATGACACTAATGAGTTCCCGATTGACTTGAGATTCTCACAACTTTGAATTGTTACATGAGCGCTGTCAGGTTGAAAGTACCGAGTAGGAGGGATGTCAGCCATGGCAAATCAGTAAATGTTAAATGAGTGAGAGAGGTGAGTTTATCTAGGCAGAGTTTCTTCTCAGCACCGAGGATAGAGCATCCCTCAATGCACAATCTTTTCATGACAACCCCCCCTTGGATGCTGCTGCCATTTTCACCGTTACCTAATGACATATTGGACAACATAGTTTCAACTCCACCACTCCACCCCAGATTGAGCTCTTCAAGACCAGGAGGGAGATGAGGCATCTCGGAGAGATTCGCACATCCCCGAATAACAAGTCTCCCAAGCATGCGAGGGAGAGAGGGAACTTGTAGAAGATTGTGGCAATTCACAATTTCGAGAGATTGCAGACGTTCCAAGTCAATAAAATACAGATCGGAGAGGCTTCCATCGTTTCGTGTCCATTTAGGAAGCCGGACACCGTTGTAGCCATCTAGCTCGAGCGCACGAAGATTCGGAGGTGGCTGAAGGCCTTGGAGTACTTCCTCGTCCATACTACCATCTCGTTCAGATGACCGCTTCCAGCGTAACACCAACTCGTCGACATGCTTTTTCTCGTTCAGCGATGCCTTGGAGGCTTCTGCCTTATCTTTCACATTCTCGAGGTTGTATATTCGGAGTGATCCTCGAAGCTGTTGTAGATTCTTCAATTCTCCTATTCCAAATTGTTTCTTCCTATGGCTGACTTCATATCTACCAATTTCCTGAAGACATGTTAGTTTTCCAAGCAATGGTATCTTTGTAATCACTTCAGTATTTCCACGTATATATCTTAGATTGATTAAGTTGTTCAAATTTTGATGTACTTTATCAATTGTTATATTCCCGATTTCTAAAAACTGTAGATGATAGAGTTCACCCAGTGATTTGGGCAACTTATTCACTTGATCCATTTGGAAAGACCGAAGATGTTTTAAACGACCAACTGATTTACCAAGTTTCAACACTCCATTATATCTAAGATGCAGCACCCGCAACTTCTCAAACTTAATAAAAACTTTTGTAGTGAAACCCAAAATATCATTGGAGGGAAGCTCGGATAGATATGTGTAGTCGCATGAAGAAACAGTGATGAAAGTGCGCAGGTTTACCAGCTTGAATATATAGGGTATATGCGAGGATATGTCCTGGTCGCACACAATAGAGAGATGCATAACATTTGTTGGAACGCATTGTCGATTATCTTCAATTCTAAAACAATAATCCTTTGAAACCTCTTCAGCTAAATCATGCAATAAATCGTGCATTCCATAATATGCTTCTCCTGGATCATCAATATACTTTTGAAAGAAAGAATTATATAATAATTCATTGAAATAGCATATTGCTTCATTCTCTACTGTAATTGTGTTATTGATCGGAACCTCAACCAAGCCTTGGGCAATCCAAAGCTTAACAAAATTTTCTATGTTTCTGAAACGATAACCTTTAGGATACAAACTGCATAAAGCAAAACATCTTTGAAGGTGTAGGGGCAGGTGCTCGAAACTCCAATAAAGAGCACCCAAAGTGTCCTTCAGCATGTCTCCTCTCTCGAGAGTCTGTTTCCAATCATCAGTCGGTTTTCCCCTTAACAAACTTCCCACTACTCTAGCAGCCAAAGGAGACTTGTTTAGCTTCTTAACAATTTTTCTTGCTATATCTAATAGTTCTGGATCATTAATAACTTTCTTAACATCGCCAAATGAATAGTACTTAAAAATTGACCAATAATCTTCTTTATGTAGTTCTGCTAAGGGAAATGAAAGATTTACTCCCAACACTGATGTCAGTGCTTCAGCTCTAAATGTGATAAGAATTCTACTTGCCATGTCCCCAACTTCATTTAAAGGAATGAGCATCTGATCCCACAGCTCTTTCTCCAAGCGCCAAACATCGTCAAGAACAAGAAGAAACCTTTCGGATCTCAACTTATCCTTGAGAATTGATTGAAGAGGAGCAATATTTTTCACCTTTGTTGATAGATTCGATAATTTTCTCGGTGACCGTATGCGCATCAAATTTGCAAGACACTTCAACCCACATCAAATTTTCACCAAAATGCTTCACAATTTTTGGGTCATTAAAGATATACCGCGCAAGAGTGGTCTTGCCTGCCCCTGCTATCCCATAGATTGCAAGGACTGGAATACGCCTTTCACTACTCGTACAAGGCATATTGTCAGCTGAGATCAACATGTTTATTAGAGAGTCGCGCTGACGATCCCTACCAATTACTGGTGATGAGAGGGAAGAGACACCAAGTTGTCGTGGTTGTTGTTGGTTCATACGATCTTGACCAGTAAAGCTAGCAATAAGGGGAGTAAATTGGTCTATTCCAGCAGCAATCTTGATTAGTTTCTCCATACTCTTCTTTAGCGCTGTTTTGAGAGAAAAAGGTGCAGCAACATCTCTTGCCTTCTTCTGAATAACCTTGACATAATTAGGGACGGAACTGACCTGAGCTTTGAGGCGCTGGTATTCATACATGTCGAGCACATCTTCTGCCTCATAGGCAGCTTCTTTGAGTGTCAGCAGCCATGGCTTCAAAGCATCCACATCCTTTGCTTCCGCCGCCAGCAGTACAGCTTTGATCTTGGGAAGAATGGTATTTTGAACATGTTGTAGCTCTTCCTCGGTAATATCTCCTCCAAAGTATGCTAGCACCATGTCCTCCAACTTACTGAAGATGGGAGATACAATCGGCCCAACCAAACTCAGTGCAATTTTTTCCATGCCTAGCTAGGGAGAAATCAAACAGAGAAATTTGTGGAAAATAAACGGATTTGATTGATGAGTCAAGAATCGAGAATGGGAGATTGGTGTATTAAAAGTTCAAATGACTTCTTCCATACCTGTTAACCAACTGGTACTCGGAAGGAAGGAAGGAAGGACACTCTGAAGATGTTGTAGCAGTTCCCAGTTCTCTCTCTCTCTCTCTTGAAAGTAGAGGAAGACTTGTTAAAAAACTAACATAAACAAATAAATTTAAAAAAAAAACAAAAAACAAAGAGAGAATATTAAAACAAATCCAGCCTACTTTTCCGTTGTTCCCAGTCCGTAGAATCCAGCTTGATATGGACCTTTGGCCAGCTAGCAGATGTTCATCTGCCATTGTTGTCACCTTCATTAAGTTAATAGGACCCTCGATTGGTCTGTAATGCATTTCTGGTCATTGTTGTCACCTTCATTAAGTTGCAGCCAATGGTGCACCAATCGCTGTCCAACTTGGTGTTCGGTGCACTCCACTACTAATAATTTCTCGACTTCTAGAGGATTTTATATATACATTAAAAGATAAAAGTTTAACCACCTAAAATTAATTGTGATTGGTGTGGGATCGAACCTACAACATCTCTTATCTAACCAACAACACTCAACCAACAACATAAGTATTGGGAACGAAAGCGCAAAAATCGTTTCCCAAACCAAGAAGTCATGCAAGAGAACCGAGCAAAAGTACACAAACCAAAAACGTCAGATACAAATCGCAGACACAAAAAACTTTACGTAAAAAATTCAAATAAAAAAAATCACGGGACGATCGGAGTCCAACCCTGAAAAGCCTACACTAATAAAATAAGAAATATACCGACTCCTTACAAACTTCTCACCGATCCAAACGGATCACCACAACTCTTTGGAATAGAAAATAGATCACAGACAAACGAAGAACGGAGATGACGAAAAAAGAATTACCAGAAACCGATCTCCTCTTCGAAATAGCCTTCAATCTCTTCCTCTCTTCTTCCAATGTGGTAAAATGACTTTTGCCTCATTTTGTAATTTTTTTTTGAGATATGAGATATATTTTATGGCTAGGAGACACATAATATATATAGCCTCGAACCCACAACTAGTATTCCTATTATATATAGGAATACCCAATCCAAATCCAAATCCATTGACATAATCATATTATATGTAGGAATATCCAATTCAAATCTAAATCCATTGACATATTCCTATTATATGTAGAAGTACACAATCCAAATATATTGAGGTATTCCTATTATATGTAGGAATATTCAATTCAACTCCGGGGTATTTTTCACATAGGTTGGAAACCCCATCCACTCCAACAAATCTTTCCCTTCACAACTATGTGGAAGGGGTCGTCATCCTGATGATCCGCCTGCAGTACTCAAACTTTTTTCTTGGAAGAAATTTTGTAAACATGTCTGCTCTGTTGTCATCCGTATAAACCTTCTCAAGCACTGCTTGCTTCTTTTCAACCACATCCCGTATCCAATGATACCGGGTATCATTGTGCTTGGACCGGCTATGAAAAGTCTGGTTCTTCACAAGGTGAATTGCACTCTGGATATCGCAAAACAAAGGGTACTGTTATTGCTTTAGCCCAATTTTCTGCAGCAGCTTCTTCATCCACAGCAACTCCTTGCAAGCCTCCGTCGCCACAATGTATTATGCCTCTGTCGTCGACAAGACAACACACTTCTGCAACCGCAACTGCCACGATACCGCTCCACCAACAAACATCATCACATAGCCCGAAGTCAATCGCCTCGTGTCTATATCTCCAGTCATATCAGCATCAATATACCCAACCAGCTTCGGCTCGTCACCATGAAAAGAAAGTCTCCAATCGGCAGTTTCCTTAAGGTATCGTAGAATCCACTTGACCGCACTCCAATGTACCCTTTCAGGATTGGAAGTATACCTGCTAATTGTGCCAACTGCGTGAGCGATGTCAGGTCTCGTACACACCATAGAATATATGAGACTCCCCACAACTGAGGCATATGGAACCCGCTCCATATCTTCCTTCTCGTCCTTGGTAGATGGACATTGCTCCTCAGTGAACTTAAAGTGAGCCACAATAGGGTTACTCACTTTCTTTGACCCATCTATCCCAAAACGTTAAAGTACCCGGTGAATGTACTTCTTTTGGGACAAATGTAGCAGCTTAGACTCTCTCACTCGGCTGATCTCCATCCCAAGAATAGTCTTCGCTGCGTCCAAAACCTTCATAGAGAATGTCGCGCCCAGTTGGTGTCACGCCCCAATTTTGCCTAATCGATAATCGTCCCCCGGACGTGATGCCGTGCACGCGTAGGGCGCGCGTGCACAAGGCCTAGGCATAATGATAATCTTTAGAACATATACAACAGAGTACACAAATAAGATAGCACATTGAGGCATAGAAAAGTTTTTTTTATTGATAATGAACATCTGATTACAGACTCTTGACCCAAAATGATAAGGATGCCATACGGGCTTACAACTTGGATACAAAATGAGATAGCCGTTCCATTGTCACTACCCAATTCTAGAAAATAGGGTATTTTTTTTTTATTTGATAAATAGTGTATTGTATTTAATTATTTATATTTATAATTAATTAGTGCTTGTCTTATTTTTATTTTGATTGTTTTAGGGTTTTGGCTAGCCTGGACCCATGTCAGACCCTAGTGGACCCATGTCCGACCCAGCCCACACCCTTGTGAGAATTATTTTGGGGCCTAGAATTATTATTTTATTTTTAGGAGGTTAGTTGGAGAGATTTGGAACTAGTTTGAGTGCATTTGGAGACCCGAAACCCAAAACCGAGTTACGGGAGGGCATTTTGGTCATTTGGACTTAGTGGAACCCCCTTTATTACCCATGGCCGGCCCCTACCTACCCATTTCTGTGAGAACACAGCAGCCCCCACCCGATCACAGCAAGCACAGCCCCCCTCTTCATATTCTTCACTTCTTCTTCTTCTCCACTTCTTCTTCCTTCTTCCTTCTTCTCCAAGGTGAGTTCCCTCTTCCATTTTTCTTCTTTCTTCTTTCATTCCTTCTTCCTTAAGCTAACCCTAACCTTACATTTTCTCTAACCTAGGTGTGAGGGGCCTAGATCTAGTATGGGAGATAGATTTGGAAGCTTGGAGCTTGAGGGAGTTGATTTGGAGGGAATTTGAGACTTTGGCCTTGGGATTCCAACTCCCAAGAGGTAAAACCTAACTTTCCCCTTCCTAATTATTTTTGTGTAGTGTAATTAGTGTTGTAGAACCCTCCTAGACCCTAACCCTACCCGTAGGAGGAAGTTGGAACTAGTTTGGGTGAGTTTAGAGACTTTGACATTAGGTTTTGTGTCGAATTCGGGTGGAATCCGAATTTGGCCCAATTTTGGGTGATGCCCTAGGTTAGATGGACCTAGGTAGACGTTGTCGGGTGTCTAGAGGGTGAGTGCGTGTCTCCGTTTGGACACGGGAAGCCGTGTCGCGGAGAAACGGGCGTTTCGGACGAAATTGGGGCTTGTCGTCGTCGCCGATTCTAAGTGCGTGTGCGTTTCCGCCACGGGCCTAGAATCGACGTGGGAGCACATTTTCTAGGATCTAGACATCGTGTAGAGCGCGTGGGTAAATTTTGGGCCGATTTCGAGTTCGTTTGGTGTGCGTTTCAGGAGATTTTCCGAGCCGCGCACCACGTGTTCGTCGAAATGACCGAACGGCCATTTCGACTTGGGTTCCTCGTTTCGGCTTTGTGCGCGCGTTGGGTTAGTATCGGAGAGTGTGTGCTAGAGTTTTCGGGCTATATTATATATATTTTAGGGTATTGGTGAGTGTCGGGGTCGTTGGGCGTGAGTAGGGCGTGTGGTTTGAGTGTTGTGTGCGTGGTTGTGTTTGTATTGATATGTCTATATATATATATATATATTTATATATATGTATGTGTGTTTATGTATATATATTTATATATATATGTGTGTATTTATATTTATGTACTTGTATATGTATATGTCTATGTGTATATATATATGTATATGTGTAAGTGTGCTTGTGTGTGTGTATATATATATATATATAGGTGTATGTATATATATATAGTTGAGAGTGTGTGTAGATATATATATATATTGAGTGTATATATATATGTAGCTATGTATATATATTTATGTGTGTGTGTGTTGTTAGTGTTGTGAGTGTGTGTGTGTATTAGTGTGTGTTTAAGTGTGTGTGTGTGTTAGGATATAGATATTAGTTTGTGTATATATATATATCTAGTGGTATATATATATATAGATATATAGAGTTATATTATGTATATAGGTGTGTGGTGTATAGGCAGCGAGGGGGGTGGCCAGTGCAGCACAGCGCAGCGGGGGGAAACTGAACTGCAGCAGCAGCAGTTCAGCTGCAACAGCAGCAGCAGCTGCTCCAGAAGGAGCAGCAGCAGCAGCACATGTAGGAGCACCTGCAACAGCAGCAGTGCCAAGAGGAGCAGCAGCAGCGTAGCAATAACAGCGTGCAGCAGCAGCATTTTGAGCAGGGAGCAGTAGCAGTAGAGTACTAGTGAGGGTTAGGAATAGGTAGAGTGCTAGATAGATATATCTATCAATAGGTTGATAGTTAGATAGATAATATAATAGATAGATGGTTAGGTAATTAGTTAGATAGTTAGATAAGTAGATAGCTAGTTAGTATTATAGATTATATACATAGATAGTTAGATATATCTATGGATTGATAGATAGTTAGAATTAATAGATAGATAGTTAGTTTATTAGATAGATAGCTAAGTAGTTAAATAGATTAGAGAGATAGATAGGTAGTTGGATAAATAGGTAAGATAAGTTATGGATAATTAGATAGATAGATAGATAGATATTGATAGATAGATAGCTAGGTATTTAGATAGGTAGATAGATACTAGATAGGTAGATAACTAGACTCTTAGATATACCTATCTAAGAGATATAAATATCTATATGCCTAAGTTATATACATATATAGGTGTATAGGTAAGATAATGGGTAATCGGGTAAATGTGTGTGGATATCTATATACATAGGTATATACATACTTAGATATATATAAATATAGTAGATATCTATATTACCTAGCCTAGATTAATAACTAGGTATATAATTATTAGTTAGATAGCTAGTTAGAGGGGTTTGAGATACCGAGGTATCTCAATACCTTGAGATATCCAAGGTATTGAGTTTCGAGCGGGGTATTTGAGCATTAGCCTAGGAAATGCTTGGGAGTGATTTTTATATGTTTATATATATATAATTACGCGTGCTAGCATAGGTTTTAGCGGGTTTAGGCGGGGTGCGTGGCCTAGGGCGAGGTATCGGATACCGAGGGTATCCCGGTATCTCGATTAGGCGAGTTTGTGAGTTTAGTAGCTTAATGAGCTCGGTTTGACCTAGAATTTCAGGGACACCCTAGTTTGACCTAGCTTTGACCAAATTTGTCCCCGTTGACCGTAAAAGTCAACGTTTGACCTAGTTTTGACCTAGAGTTGACTTTTTGGACCCCGGGTTGACTTTCTGACCCGATTTCACCGGTTTGACCCGTTCGACCTAGAATAGCCCTAGAAGCCTGTTTTTTAATTATTTTATATCAGTTTAAATGCTTAGAACCCTGTTTAATCCTTGCTTTTCGCATTAGGTCCTTGCGACACCGGTCCGGATCTCGATCCTCATCAGTTGCTCAGGACATCAGGCGAGTACCTACCTCTGATAGTTTCCATTTCATGATAGCGTTTATATCACCTGTTCTAGAACTGTAATACTTGATTCTGACACTTTATTACACGAGCTGGTACTAGTGGATCCCGTCATGAGGTGCTATCCCCCTTACCGTGTTCAGCGGGTACTCTATCACGTGTATTTCATCATGTGCTTCGGGTATTGATTATCATGTGCTATCATGTGCTTCTTGTGCTCTCGCCTTCGTGTGCGCGAGCTATTATCATGTACGTAGCGTGTTGTGGTTGGATCCAATGGTATTAGTGGGGGAGGGGAGTAGTGAGTTGGTTATATGATCAAAGCCAAACAGTATTCATGTGTATGTCGGTTATGCAACTCACGCATAACGGAGTTATCGTAGTGACTCTCATGTGCAACCTAAGCCGATCATATAACGAACTTGTGCTCAAGGCATTTAGCTAGTATTCATGTTTCTCATCTGCAGTTACTTTTCCACTACTTGTATTGTTCTCCAGTTTACATTGCAGCTACTTATTGTGCTCCAGCATATATTTATTTCCTGTGCATCTTGATTACTTTTCTATTGCTCGTCATATACACCTTACCATGCATTTGGAGTTGCTTTCAGAGTTATGTACTTCGCTCCAGTCCTGACTGGGCATATTTTTTTCCAGAGGATCCTGAGGACTATTGCCCTACGTTCTACGGGCCTGGTGTTGACGACTGTTGTGACCCCGAGGAGGAGTGCGCCGAGGAGACGCCGATAGCACCCTAGTTAGCTAGGTGGGTTTCCTGGGTTTTCCTTGTGGTTTGTTTTTTGGATGACTGTACTTATTCTTTTGTGCTTCTGTGAGATGTTGTAGCTTATGGCCTTGGACTGTATTATTTTGGATTGTCTTGCTCTCTTGGTTCTGGTTTTCTTTGTTTATATCATATCGTGCTTATATTCTTCCTCTAGTTTTGTGATTGAGATTATTGTCATATATATATTGCGTGGTTGCCCTCCTGTTGGAGAGGATTTTATTCACATATATATATTGCGTGGTTTTGCCCTCCTTTTTGGAGAGGTCATGCCGGATTTTTCTGTGAGTTATCTAGATAGTTGGTTGACCTAGAACGGACCTTTACAGCGTTCTACCGCCGATTCTGCGGCGTAGGCTGGACGTACCCACGGCTCATGCCCGATTTTCGGGTGCGGGTCATGACATCCATACATCACATTATTTACTAAAACTTCAAAACAATATAGACACCTGCTGGCGAAGCTATCGCCTTGCCACGGAGCCGCATATAAGGGTTGTGCTGCCTCCGAGTGCTTTGTACAAGCTCCAAAAAAGTCAAGAACGGAATGAGTCGGATACTGGACTGGTTGGGGGAGGAAGAAGCTTCAGCTCCTTGCCGCGTCGCTCGGGCTCGGGGAACCTACTGCAACGAGGGTCAGTACTTTGAAAGTACCGGTAAGGACGAGCTAACCCAACTAACCAAATCCAAGTTTGTTCATATGAAACATGCAACATTATTGTGGTCTTTCTATCTTGCCTTAGTTTAATTTTACATGCAAGCATTGGATATTCGATTTACGGAACAACATGATACCGTTTGGTAACTTTTACCTTCCCGTTTGAACTGCCTGCAAAACAGTTACCATGTCCTTCTCTGCCACGAAGACACCATTAGTTTAAGCATGCAATACAGATATATGTGTACATTGGGTCATGGCATATCCTTGCCACCGTGGACAATAGCTACAGTAAGCGGTGACCCTTGCATCTCGGGTAGCAAGCCCCGGTGCAAGGCCTCCCCCGCCTTACCCGTGCTAGACTTGCTAGCGTAGCTATCCGAGTTCTGTCCGGAACGAATCGGCTCCAGTGCCTCGGGCGCCGTTCGCAGGAACTAAACCTTGTGCACAAGTTGTCCGACCGAACTACGCATTCACACTAAATTAATAGATAAAGCATTCAACCCACAAGAATGTGTACATCTACTTTAGCATAGAGCATTTGGCATAGTCTTCATGTCCAAGTGATTGCATTTTAATATAGTTTGCACAATACATCTGTACAGTTATATAGAATAATTCTAGCTACAACTGAAACATGAATATATATATGCATAGCGGACAAGCACGCATCAATGTGATCGTTTGAGAATTCTAAGTGACAAGCATTTCATGTGTTTCAAGTCTAACTCATCTTTCATTTGACTCAGTTTTAATCTTATTATGATATCGTTGGAGCGGGATGCATAATGGGTCAATTATTATTTAGAGTGAAGACTTGGCAGAAGGGTGCTAATCGAATTAAAGCCACTTACAAGTTGGTGAACTAGGAGAGAAAAGGGAGAACTTCAAGACTCCGCGCATGCGTCATCTACCCGATCACCTGCACGCACCAACAGATGATCAATATCTTCTGCTTCAGTCTCCGAGGTTCGATATGAAATTGCGAGATCCTAAGAACGAAGGCAATAAAATCCATCGAAACCGTTCAAGGAAACGCAAGTCATAAAGCCAACAAGAAAGCAACCAAGCGGCACGAAATCGGACAAGAAAACCAGCGCAACGGAAAGGCCCCTCTCGACTCTGCCACCGAGTCCTTCCTTGAGGCACGATCCGTTGAATATGGGACTGGATTCCGAAGAAACCAATCCATAACGAGGAAAGTATCTTGATTCAATCTGTCCCGATCGAACGGTCTTAAGTATTTCTTAGTCGCGCTCCCCGAATAGGGGGAACGGGCATTACAGTTGGCACTTCAACTCCACTATCCTTGTGGCATTCCGACCCACCAGTAGCATATCATCAACATAGAGGAGTAAAATGATAAAATCATCCCCGGCAAAGTACCTCACGAATACAGTGATACGACGTCGTCAGTGGATAACCATGATCCCCCATAAATGACTCAAACTTTCTGTACTACCGTCTCGGAGCCTGCTTCAGATCATACAAGCTCTTCCTCAACCGACAGACCAAGTGTGACTTGTCCTTCTCACAGAATCTCTCTGGCTACTCCATGTACAACTCCTCCTCAAGATCACTGTGGAGGAATGTCGTCTTCACATCCATCTGCTCGACCTCCAAGTCAAAACTGGCTGCCAATGCTAGCACCACCCGAATAGACGACTGCTTGATAACTGGTAAAAGGATCTCATCATAATCTATGTCATTCCGTTGACTGTAGCCTTTAACTACCAGTCTCGCTTTGTATTGAGGGCGAGTAGCATCATCTGTCTGCTTCACTCTGAATATCCATCAAATTTTCAAAGTCTTCTTGCCCTTTGGCAACCGCACCAGCTCATAAGTAGAATTGGCATGTAAGGAACTCATCTCCTCCTGCATAGCCTCCATCCACTCTTGCCTGTGTTCATCTTCCATAGCCTCTGCAAAGCTTTCGGGCTCTCCTCCATTAGTCAGTAGCACATACTCATCCGGTGAGTATCTTGTAGATGGTCAATACTCTCTACCGCTCCTCCTCAATGGAACCATTGGTGCTGGCTGTATATCAACAACCTTCTTCCTTTTAGGAACTGCCTCATCGGCATGCTCATCCTCCTGAGGGTCACCCTGACCACCATCAGCAGGATGATGATCAAGGTTAGGAGCAACTCCATGTACTGGCTTCCCTATAACTGGATCCTCTGCGATGTCCTTTGGAAACTGCTCGAAGCGAAATGACTCTAACTCAGGCAATTCCTCAGCCTCAGAAGATATTTCGGAATCCTGAGTGTTGGTCATGGTCTGATCCTCGACGAAAACCACGTCTCTATTTCTATAGAGCTTTGAAAGATTTTTGAGCAAACCAAAAATAGTGCTTCAAAAAAATTAACAAGCAGTGATTTTCATAAACGGCCGGTTAAAAAATATCCCAAAGTCGACCATTATACTCACACAGCAATGACAAGTTTTATATTCCTTATAACATATAACATAAAACCTTCCTGGCTGGACGGAGATCTCGGGATCAAACCGCGGAAGAGTTGTGGGAACATTGGGCCCAAATGACATACAACGCAGCGTGCATAAAGTTTCATGCATATAGCCGGATATCTCAAAAAAAAGAAAAAAAGAAAAAAAATAGTAGTATAAGAAGGACAAAACAAACCAATAGAGACAAAATGATAGAAGAACAAATTTAAAAAGAAAAGAAAAGAAAGATGAAATTGCAACTGCACTGATTTGTACGTGTTATTTATGTAATTATTTTTTCTTATTTTATTTTTATTTTTAGCTCAAGTGGTAGAAGAGAATACATTAAGTTTCATGACGAAATAGGTTCGATCTTACGGAGGAGGGTAATTTCCTACCATTAAATTCCCGTATGAATTTCTGCGTTGGACAATAGAAAGTAAAAGGAAATAACAACATTTCAATGTAAGTCCTTGTTATAAAGCATGTGTTTTGACTCATAAATTGTGCAAATTCTTTGTGTTGAAGCAAATTTTGACTTGCTTTCCAAAGAATGAAGTCAATTAGTAAATCATATTTTAATTAATGGAGGACTAATTTGTAAACAACGTACAAGTGTCCTGATCAACTTCCTACATTAGCCATCCAGCTCGAGTGACTATTGTGGTCACCGAAAAAAATATAAGATTTCGACTGGATGGTAGAATGTCAGTAGATCGAGTCACGAAAATATATTATTTTTTTTTATTTATAAATGGTGGAAGTTAAAAAATAGTGAGCCCAAAGATATGCAATATAGTGTGCACAAAAATTTCGAACATTACGTCGAATTTCATATGTTATGCCGGAAAGTAAAAAAAAAAAAAAACTACATTAGCCAATAGGGCTGCTGGTGGCAACTCAAAGTTAGTTAGAACCTGTCAAAATCGTGTACGTAGTTTCTCTTTATAAGACAAAATTTGGTCGCCATGAAGAAAGTTGGAAGGGTCTGTAAACATGTTATGTAGCAGCCTAGTCTGAAATAATTCATCTATATTAAACTCTTGTTGGTTTTTGGGAACTTGTTCTAAATTTTCGAGGAATCAACATTGCAACTCTCAGCTATTTCCAAATCTGATGGTGTACTGTCGAAGCAAGTCATGAACCAATCCTAGTTAGTCAATTTTTTTTTTCTTTTAAATGTCGGACGTAATATTTCGAATTTGTGTATGCATAAATTTTGGGTCCACTATCTTCAACTTCTATCATTTACAAATGAAAGAAATAATATATTTTCGTGGTTCGATCTACTGATCTTTTGTCATCCAGTCAGGATCTTATGTCTCTATTCGGTAACCACTCACTCGAGTTCGACGGCCGGTCACCTAGAAATTGAAATTTTCTATAAATGGTATGCATGGGCATGTGTTGGTCATGATCCACAACTTTGTTATTAAGGCATTTGACCAAATAACATTAGGTTATGGGAATTTTAATTGTCAATTTTTTTTTATAATGTTCAAGGATTTTTTTTAAGAGGCGTTATCAAAACTATTCTCAATTTCGAATAAGGTTAGTGTAGATTCTCGGTCCGAAAGTCTTACAAACTTGACCCGAAGGTCACTCTCCCGACCCTAAGGTCATATCCCAGTCCGAAGGTCCAGTACCTGCATCGCACTCACTCATATTGCTCTCTTATTAATTTTTTCCACAAAGAAATTAGATGTGCTTCCTTCGTGGCTTAAATCCAAGACCAATGGAGGATGCCTCCCTGATGTGCTAAAGGTGATTAGATTAGCTTAGCTTATGTTGAGGATTTTAGTTTGATTGTACACGACAAAATTTTATGTTCAGATTCGTTGAGTTTGAACAAATATTTGGATTCATTGTGTTTGAACGAATATTCAGATTCTTGAGTTTGAACGAATCTCCAGATTCATTAGGTCGAACGAATTCTAATATTCGTTGGATTTTAGTCGTGACTTTTGGATTTTGGTTGTGACTCTTCGTTCATGATTTGTTCACTTTCATATTCGTTCTGACTGTTGGAAGAGGCATACATATTCATGAAAATGTATGATAGTTTCTATATAAACTCAAGTATACCTAGTCTCAAACGCACCAAAAGAAGCATACCAAAATCACAAATCATATTCACAAGCATAACACAAGTTACGACTACTCCACAAGAAGAAAATATTCAGATTTGATGTCTGCATCTTTTGGTCAAGGCTTTGTTGTATCATGGATAAGTATACCCCTGAACCCGACAACAATCTCTTTTCGAGTGGGGGCGAATAACTTTATAAAGAAAGTGTCGGCATACAGATATGCCTTAAAGCTATTTTCATTTTATCTTTGTTATTATTTTCCCTAACAATAGCCATTTTTGTTTCATCTTTATTATTATTACTAACAATTTTAGAAAGTTATTTTCATTTTGTCTATATTATTATTTTTCTTAACAGCTTATATATATATATATATATATATATATATATATATATATATATATATATATATATATATATATACACCGTATTCGTTGGATTAGATTTAAAAAAAAATGGATCAAATTAAATCTCTACCGAATAAGGTATGATTTTTTTGTTTCAATTCTTTGTTACTCTCTCTTATTTTGTAGAGATTCAATTTGAGCCATTTTTTAAATCTAATCCAATAGATACTGTGCCGATGATAATTATGTGGACAACATAGAATATATATATATATATATATATATATATATATATATATATATATATATATATATATATATATATATACACGCACGCGCGTGCGTACTCACGCACACACACGCACGTTGACGGTTAGTCTCCCCCTTGGGATATTCGTTGACGAGCTCTGGAGGTCGTCCCAGCTGGACGGACCAAGTCGATTTCACAGAGGGGGCGCCCTACGATGCCCACCTCATTCTTCCTCGGCCTGTATTTTTGGTCGGCCCTGGTTTTGCGAACAATCGGGAATCGCTACCCAGCACCTTGGTCCCTGGCCAGAGGGGTTTGTTTTAGGGCCTTGAGCTCTCGTCTGGGGTTGGTCCCCCCTGTGGTGAGTGCATCCATCGTTGGGCTGCCAACCGTTGACCCGAGGACCGAGTCACCTGATTCTCTCTCGGCGATGATCACCGACGGGGGTGATGATTCTAGTTCTAGGAAGATGCCCAACAACTCATGAACCTCCTGTCTTCATCATCCACCCGTGGCAAAGTCCTCTCTAAATTTGTTATAGGGTGATTGTAGGTTGTAGGTTTAAGTTCTTTGTTTTTACTGCAGCTCACAGGTTTGTTTTGGTTTGGGACTGTTTGATCGTGTAATCCTCAAAATAGTTTTCCTGGTTATCAGAAGATAAAAGTCTTTTGTTTATATATATATATATATATATATATATATATATATATATATATATATATATATATATATATATAAAATAAGGAAGGTGAGATGGCACCTCACTCTCAAAACAAGGGTGGCGGTGACGTGGCACAATTCCAACCACACATTTCATAATTGACAAATTGCACTTAACCCCCTCCCCTCGTTTGTGTGGTTGTGATTGTGCCACATCACCGTCACCCTTGTTTTGAGAGTGAGGTGCCACCTCACCTCCCTTATTCTATATATATATATATATATATATATATATATATATATATATATATATATATATATATATATATATATATATATGTGTGTGTGTGTGTGTGTGTGTGTGTGTGTGTGCGCGCGCGCACTAAAAAACTATCTGGGTAGTTTCATATTATGAAACCAACTAATGTTACAACCGTTGGTTTTGGATTGCAAGACTGAGGTTACACATGTATCTTGTAAGTAGATATTGTTATCGGTTTTGCAATCCAAATTGGATCCCAGTCCGAACCCGAAGAGTAAATTGGATCGGTATTCGACGCCCGCAGGTGTGGGCACGTATCCGCACCCGTTACGCGCGCCAAACCGAACCGAGCCGGGCCGGGCAGCGGCGTCGGCTCGAACGTATGGCCCAAGGGGTTCCCCGCACAACATCTTTAAGAGAGCACTGAAGAAGAACTAATATATATATACAAGGGGGGAGTGGTCCAACCGATGTGGGACTAAAGAAAAAAGAGGAAGTCGAGCTTTTGCTCACATACACAGCCAACAAAAATGAGATCCAGTATTATCTGTAAGGTACTTCAATCTAGGAACTCTCACCAATTTTAATACACTATTATGAAAATAGTTACACTTGCAAGCTTTGATATGAGGCATCGCTGACTTCGTACGAACGAGCTTTGATTCAAAGGACTCGTCGACTTTTACACAAACTTTGATCCAAAGGTTTGCGGATTTTAACGTCTTACAAGAAATATCGATCTACAAACAAATGAAGATCTTAATGTACAACTCAATATACACTCTATCTCAAATATTTTTGGCAAGTAAAAGCTCTTGTATGTTGAGTGGTTTGTATATGATAGATGAAAACTTAAGGCCCAAAATAAGTGGGTAATAAAGATGCCAAAAAGGTTTATATCGAGCTCACAAAAATAGCCTATCAAAATAGAGTCGTTAGTGTGCAGACGGTATACCGCCGGTATACTTCCCACACAGTAAGGACTACAAATATAGTCGTTATAATTAAAATTGAGTGTTGTGCAGAATTCGTCCAGACGGTATACCGTCGGTATACTACCAAGGACAATTTGTATGTGTTGTAAAGACAAAAAAAATTTGGAGAACAAATTTGGGTGTAATAATATATTGTCTGTATAATGGCTGTATGTCGTCGTTTTACCTGCAATATACTGGTAGATCATGACGGTATGCTATATGTTAGACAAAAACTTTCTGGAAGTTGATTTAATTAGGCCAAAAACTGGTCTAACAATATACTGGCGGTATAACGGTATATCGGTTACCGTTATACCGCTGGTATACTGCTAAGTTAAAAATATAATTTAAATTGCTAAAGTTTTGGAGCTTTCGTTTGTCATAACCTAGCTAGAGATTACACTAGAGTCGAGGTCTTAATAGTTTGACTTCTTCAAGTTGTTCATATTTGTTAGAACTTTGGCTTTGTATAGTTCGAAGCGAAACAGATTAGCTTTCGGAGGCTTCGTCCTTGAATCCCCACAGGGATGTTGCCCCCGAAACCCTTCCTGCTGACTGGTCATTGGGACCCTCAAAATCCTATTCGTGGGCCAGAGATATCATGGGTCGTTCAGAGAAATCATTGAGCTAACGCGTCTTTGGTCCGTAATAATTTTTTTTATTTGCATAAGTTCATATTTAGTCTTACTTATTTTTTTCTTCTACAAAATAAATGTTAGTCGAACAAAACAATATACATAGTAGCAAAGATGATAAAATTTAATTATACTAAGCCTATGCCAACTTTAAGTACTAACAATATAGTTATTGTATAATTTTATAACATAAATTTTAATCAGTTAACCATTATAAAAATACCAAAATAAATCATTGGGTTAACAACTTTATCAGAATTCTACAGGAGAAGCTGAGCACTTTCATTAATATCACAAGACCTATGGACATGGTGTATTAAGGGGTTCCTTCCTTGTTGGTGATTATGCTATGATGTTGTTTATTTTATTTTATTATGATTTTTTTTTTTTTTTTTTTTTTGGGTGTGTTTGGAGTGAAAGAAATCAAAGAATCTTTGTGGATCCGAATTCTTATATAATATCATGCTTCTCTACATATGCATCTAACTTACTATCAAAAAAAAAAAAGCATCTAACTAACTACACTCGATTGTCTATTTTGGCCGGTCGCCACTTTTTTTTGTTGTTTTTATATTGACCAGTAAATTTACTTGCAACGTACGTAAAATAATATTTTATTCTAATATTAATATAAAATTATTTCAATATTTCAATATATTTAAATTAAGATTTATTATATATATTTTTATATTTTAATTAGAATTTGTTATATATTAATTATAATTTATTATGGATATATTTTAATTTTTCATAAAAAGTCTTGAAAATGATTAGCCGTCTAAGTGTATATCCTCACGTAATTTAAAATTAAAAGATAAATAAATTTAAAAATTGTTTAACTACTTAATATAATCTAATTATAAGCAAACATCTCTTCTAACTCATGTGGTTAATGTGGGAGGTATTCTGCTTGATTAGTTAGGTTCGAATCCATGAAGTGTTAATTATAATTTTTTTTTTCAACAATTTTACGTAATATTAATTTTTTTAAAATAATTTATTGATGATATACATACGATTTAGACGGCTCAATTTTAAACCATTTTCAAGCCGCTTATATTAGTAGAGATGAATTTATTGACCTACTATGAATGAAATTTAATTGGAATTTCCTTTATCCCATCCTTTGTTGTTGTGGGAGCTAATTTTCCGCATAGTTTATGTAAACTTGATTATTCTTGGTGGCCAAAATGTAATTATTGAATTAGGAAAAAAATGGTGAATCCCAACGTTAGTGACCAGTGAGTGAGTGTTAATTTTAACTTGCTTCGTCTGTGAGTTTGATCTCCCAAAATTAATGGCATACCTTCTCTCCCGTTCACATGGATGAAAAGCATGTCTCTTTTCGTACCTTGTGTTAGCAATGTTATATTAGTTTCGGAAAATTTTATTCAGAGCAACCAAATTAAACCAAATTTTACTGAAAGCATAAACGTCGGGCCAGAGGCAGGGGTTGGGGTCGGTGGGGGACCAGGAGGAGAGGAATCAGATGGAGTCGAGGGAGACGGCGGAGCGGAGGGCGAGGAGGGAGAGGCCATCGGTGGTCATGGAGGAGTTAGGGAGTGAGAGAGTTAGGGAGTGAGAGAGAGAGAGAGAGAGCGAACGTGTGAGAGAGAGAGAGAGAGAGAGAGAGAGAGAGAGAGTGTTAGTGAGAGAGAGAGAGAGAGAGAGAGAGAGAGAGTGTTAGTGAGAGAGAGAGTTAGAGAGCGAGGAGAGAGAGAGAGAGCCGTTAAACAAAAATATTATATATAGAAAAACGTCATTCCAAAGGACGTTTTCTGTATATATATATATATATATATATATATATATATATATATATATATTACGGAATTAACGGCAGTCATACGAAAATTTTTGAAAAATCGTAAAACGTCATTCCGATTGACGTTATGATGCTTTCTTTGAAAATTTTAAAATTTTTATGCTCTCAGTAGGATTTGGTTTAATTTGATTGCTCTGAATGAAATTTTCCATATTAGTTTTAGCGGTGCCTTACAAATCGAGAGAGGCACTGACGTGACGGTGCCTTACGAACCGGAGGGGAGAGGGTGTTGACGTGACGATCTTCCATTAGAGGTTGATGGAATCCGGTGCTAGCAGAAAAGACTTGAGTCACTAGGAAACCATCATGTCACCGTCGATCTATCCCACGATTTTTCACTCAGTTCGTTCGTCATGCTCTTTCGTATTAGTTTTGGAATTTGAATATTTTCAACATGATCATTGAGTTGGCATAATAATTCTCACTTTTATAGTTTTGTATTTTGTAAACTATGGTTTCTTTATAATATTTTCTTATGAAAAGCAGTTAACCCACAAATATGTTCTATAAAGTTGTTTATGTTTATTTTGTATTTGAATGTAAAGAAGAGTTATTTTCAAAACCTGCTGTTTTAACCTATTGTGTAATATCTAAAAACAGTCTTTTAAGTTTCTCTAAAGCCCCGTTGTCTTCATTTTCAATATTTTAGCAACAAATTTATTTTGTAAAATAACATATAACTTTTGAGATGAGCCCTTTTAGCATATAATTACTAGACATGTCAAATAAACAATAGTTTTTGACAACAACTTATAACAGCTCTTATGACCAACTTTTAATATAGTTTCAGTCTCCAACAATACAAAAATAAAAAACCATCCTTGAATAGAAGAGATGGCTAAGACAAATCCAATTTTCATACACTTTGTAAGTAACATTTGAACTATGCATGTCTAGAATAGGGCTGCAACGAGCAAATTCGTTCGCAAGCTGTTTGACGCTCGGTTCGATAAAAGCTCGTTTGAGTTCGATTCGTTTAATAAACATGTCGAGCTCAATTTTTATTTTCGAGCTCGTTTAATAAACGAGTCAAGTTCAAGTTGAGAAGTACTCGGCTCGTTTGAGCTCGCAAGCTGGCTTATTTATGAGCTTGTGAACTGACTCGAAAGTTGGCTCGTTTAGAAGCTCGTTTGGAGCTAATGAACTTGATTTTGAGCTTATTAAATTTGTTATCAAGCTTGCTTACCAAGTCAAGCTTGAGCTCAAACCAAACCAAGCTCAAGTTCGAGCCCAATTAATTTTAGTCAAACTATGCTTAAGTTTATAAAAGCTTGGTTCGATTTGGCTCATTTGCAGCCCTAGTCTAGAATATATATTGTAAGTAGGCCATATGATGGAATCATGCAAGCTTGTCCTGTACTTAGTACAGTACATGATTTCAACATAAGGATGTACCAAATGGTGAATCCGTCCCACTGAATAATTTAAAACTCCAATAATATATTGGAAAGTTTTCACATTCTTCTGTTTAATTAGTTGTGGGGAATCTAATTTCAATCTCAATGTAGTTTCAGCAAACTTTATAAAGAAATAGTCTAAAGTTAAAACTGGTGTGAATTGTTGGAGAGATCTGCATCAGTCCTGACCTCAACGTAAATAAATAATAATAATAAAATTGTTAGAAAAATTGTCGTTTTCTGATTGAAAAATTTGTGAATAAAAAAATAAAATTCGACTGATGTTACCGGCCTCTAGGGAAGTCGTGCACGAAGCACTGCCCTAAGAGTTGATTCGGGATCTGTGTACAGACATTCCTGAAGCTCCTAGTGGTAAAACCCCCGCACTACTGATATCTCGTCGCCGCACATGACTCGGAGAGAACGACCAGGACTTAGCTATACCCAGAGCTTGGAGACGAGCGAAACGACGAAGATTGGACAGAATAGAACGTTGGCAGCAACAGTTTAGAGATAAAATTTCTGATTGTGTTTACAAAAAAAACCAACCAAATATATAATACTCATCCAATATGTAACGGTCTGAATTAATTTTCTATTAATTCAGCCGTTACACAGACACAGGAGAATGAACCTGGACACAAAAAATATTAACGGTTCAAAATCAAATAGTAACGGACAAAATTAATTTTCCAACGTTCAGAAAATTATATGAAAAAATGAAGAGGAGCAAAAAAAATTTTAGGGTCCCAGCCCGAACCCGAAGAGAAAATCGAATCGGCATTCGGCGCCCGCAGATGTGGGCACATACCCGCACCCGTTACGCGTGCCGAACCGAACCGAACCGAACTGAGCAGGGCGATGGCGCGCGCGTGTGGCCCAAGGGGTTCCCCACACAACAACTTTAAGAAAGCAAAGAAGGGGAACTAATATATGTACACAAGAAGTGGTTGGCCCATCCGATGTGGGACTAAAGAAAAGAAGGAGCTTGAGCTTTTGCTAAAGCAAAGCCAACAATCCCCCCCCCCCCAAAAGGTCAAGTTCCGAAACAGAGATAATAGTGAAGTAAATAGAGAGAGAGAGAGAGAGAGAGAGAGAGAGAGAGAGCATCTGGACAGTAAAATACTATGCATAGATGAGATGGACTACAGCCTTGAATCTCACGTAGTGACTATTGCCTTAATCTGAAGAAGTGCTTGATGGACTATGCCTTGAATCAGACTTCTTGAACCAGATTTAGAAAAATAGCACACATAGTACGCTAGAGGTCCTTGGTCTATCGGGTGGCGCTTTTAAATGGCCATGCGCACTTTTTCACATTCATGAGAGTTGTCTGGGATCGCCCTGTCCCATAGTCGCGGCCTTCACGACCTCTCATATAGGTAAGTCATTAATGGTTAGTGATATGAATCAACCCAACATTACAGCTTGGACCTATTAAGAGTTTAACCTCATCCTAACCATATCACACAGGAACACTGTCACCATAGGGATGGGGAGTCATTGTACACATGTACAGCCGCTTGGACTTTATTTTAATGAGACTTTAATCTCGAGTCAGTGTTCCATAAAGTCACCTAAGTTCAGCTTATTTCTACCCATTGAACCGGCTTCTTGGGATCTTCAGTCAGACTCGGTTGGGTTGCCACTGTTGGCTTAACCCTATCCCCCTCGATGATTCTAAGATCAAAGTCCTAGACAGACCCTTCGTCAAGTGATCTGCAAGGTTCTTTTCTGACTTTATATAGTCAAGAACCACATATTTGCCTAGTAGGCTTTTTATTGACTTGAAGCGCAGCTGCAGGTGCCTGTTCATCTTAGCATTCATAGAATCATGCTTTAGTAGTTCAATAACAGATTTATTATCACAGTTTATAGAAATTGCAGGAACAAGACTAAGAGAAACAGGTATATGCATAATAAGATTTTTAAACGATTCAGCTTCTGTGCAAGTTGTATCTAAAGCTATTATTTTGGAGTCCATTGTACTCCTAGCTATGATAGTTTGCTTACAAGAGCCCCAGGAGATTGCAGCTCCTCCTAGAGTAAATACATATCCAGTAGTAGATTTTATATTATGTGAGTCGGTTACCTAGTTTGCATCTGAATAACCTTCTATGATATCAGGGTGCCTAGTAAAATAAAATTTATAATCTATGGTGCCCTTGAGATATCTAAATACCCTATCCAAGGCAGTCCAATGTGACTGATTTGGGTTACTGGTATATCTACTTAGTCTCCCAATAGCAAATGCAATATCAGGTCTTGTCCTGTTTGTTATATACATAAGGGAGACTATCATCTGTGAATATTTATGTTGTTCCAAAGGTGATCCTTCATTCTTTTTTAGTACAATACTACTGTCATAAGGAGTAAGGACAAGTTTCTTATCAAAAAACTCAAACCTTTTTAGTATTTTTTCAATTGAATGTGCTAAAGATAGAGTATAACCCTCTTTGTCTTTGGTCACTTGCATTCCTAAAATTAAGTTGGCTTCTCCTAGGTCTTTCATATCAAACTGGCTAGATAAATTGTCACGCCCCAGTCACAAAATACGGAACCAGGCCACGTGGCATTGGCCAGCTGACACGTCACTAAGGGATTATCCAATTTAATGGACCCAAAGAGATGTGCTATGCTGTCCTAAAATACTAACAAGTTTAATACTAGAAGATAACAGGTAAAGTCTAATCTTATCCACAAAATATCAAGGTGTACTGAAATAAGTGCTGAAATATATATAAGTGCTGAGTCTGAAATGTTATAGTACAAATTAGATATGTCTGGTGGGAACAAACCCACTACAAAATATGATAAAGTGCTAAAATATAATAAGACTAGAGCAACGTCTAGCTAGGTAAGAAGCTCATGCTCCAGATGAACATACTACTAAAGATCAGGGAGACTCTGATGGCGTCACCTCTAACTCCTCCTCGGATGCGAACTTCGTCTCTTGTCCAGGTCCATACACTGTGGGATAGTATGCCTCGTCTAAATCTGGAAGGGAACCAGGTCCTCAGTGGGACATAACAAGATACATAAAAATATGCCATATATAAATACTGAATAAATAAATAAAGGGTGAGCTAACCATCTAAGTGAATGCAATGTAAAGACAACCTTGGTACGTATGGGTAGGCGTAGGCATAACTTCCAACGTTCTCTAGAATATGGTATCTGCAACGTCCATCATTTCGAAGAATGAGGTATCTGTATATATCTATATATCGTCCAACACTCTAAGAGACGTGGTATCTGCAAAGTATATATACGTCCGTATCACTCCGAAGAGTGCGGTATCTGCAATAAAGAAGGTGGGTGTCCCATACGCCTACTAGTTGTCTTCACCACCCAATTCGGTTATATAAGTCAAATCCACAACGTGCAAACCACGTAGCTATATGCCAAGTCATAACTTTCCTGAATAGTCCTGATTTCGTGCTAAGCCGTGATGCACGTCACACGCACCGGTAGCTAATCGAGTACGCAAACTCGTATCCCAATATGAACTGCAATCGTGTTGCGTGTACAAGTATCAGGGTCTAGGAGGATATCAGAATACCCTCGCAACTGTAGGTGAGTCTGCTAAAGTCTAAGTCAGTTACACTACATGTCAACGTATTCGTCAACTGTACCCGAGTCAGTCTCGGACACTCACAGTTATATGTAAGTTTAATAAATATAACATATAACAGTTTAATATTTAAACAGTAAAACTTGGCAAGGTATACTTGCCTACGTCCTCAAGCTGGGCGTGCCAAAAACCTGTTTCCGCAGTTGTGTCTGAAGGGTCCTATGACCTGGGATCACTAACTACGTCGTAGGTGCACTCTGTTCAAGACGTACATAAGTTCGTGAATTTATAAATTAATAATTACGAAGTAAGCATACGTACATATAGTATAGTAATATATATATTAAGTTACATAATATATATATATACATATAATATATAGTATACATATATACAAATAATATATAAATAATAATTAAATATATATATAATACATATATATTATACATACTTAAGTATGTATTAAAGCTACATATATACATAATATAAATATATACATATAAATATAGTATTTATATACATAATATAAATAAATATATATATATAAATATATTATATAATATATAATAATAAGTATAAATACATATATATATTTATATATATAAATAAGAAATCCATTACATATAAATAAATATATATATATATATATATATATATATATATATATATATATATATATATATATATACATATACATATACATATATATATAATAGTAATTATATATATAATATATATTAGTATTTATATTTATATACATATTCATATATATATAATAATAATATATATATATATATATATATATACATATATATAATAATAATAATAATAATTAACATATACATATATATATATAATAGTATATATAATACTATAGGATATTTATATAATATATATACATATATTATATATATATTTAATATATAAAGGTATATATATACATAATAATATATTTAATATATATATTATATATTAATATATATATATATATATATACATACATATACATACATATACATATATTATAAATATACTATGCATATATATATAAAAAATATAAAATACATATATATTATACGTATAATAGTATATACATATATAATATAATTATATATACTGTATATATATATATATATATATATATATATATATATAGGGGGGTGGGGTATCTGACGTGTCAGGGGGCGGGCCCGCGTCTGGGTCGTCGTCGCCGGCGGAGGGGCGGAGCTCCGGCGGTGGTCGGCCGTGGTAGCAGCAGCAGTAGCAGTGGTAGTGACAGTAAGCAGTAGCAGCGGCAGCTGCAGCGGCGGCTGCGGCGGCGGAGGCGGCGGTGCAGGGTGGCAGGACGGCGGCGGAGGTGATGACGAAGGTGGTAGTGGCGGTAGTGGTGGCCTGTGGTGGCGGTGGTGGTGGTTTAGGGAGGTCGGGAGGGTGTGGGGCTGTGGTCGCGAGGGGAGTCGGGGGTGCTGTGGCGGTGGTTGCGGTGGTTGCGGCGGCCGTAGGGGGGGTGGCGGTGGTGGTCCGGTGGCGGAGGCGATGGCAAAGGTGGTAGTGGCGGTGGTGGTGGCATGTGGTGGTGGTGGTGGTGGTTTAGGGAGGCCTGTGGTGGGCTGTGTTGGTGAAGGTGATGGTGATGGTGATGGTGATGCGGGTGCTGCAGGCGGTGGGTGGCGGCGGCTAGGGCGGTGGTGCGGTGGCCGGGGGAAGGCCGAGGGAGGGGCGAGGCGGTAGTACGACGGTCGGAGATGGGGGAGAGCTGAGGTGAGGGTGAGTGAGGGTTCGGTTGAGAGGGGGGTTATAGGATTTGAAGGGTTAGGGTTAGGGATATTTAGGTAATTTAATGTATTAAAAATATCTAGATATTTTAGGGTTCATAAATGCATATAAATGCATTGAATCTAGGCTTAATTTGGAATGAACGGTGGAGAATCACCCTCCAATGGGAGGTGGACACCTCGCACATGAAATTTGCAGATAAAACCCTGTAGTTTCACAAATTGCACATGAGCCCTATTAAACTGGAAAATTGTGCAATTACAAAATTGTTTGAGAAAAATACCTCATTCCTGAGGGCGACGTAATCAACAGAAATGAGGGGGGTGCTTAGTAAGGGTCTTGAGGGCGTGGGGGTGAGTCTGGGTAGGGGCTGGGTCTAGTTTTGGGCGATGCTGGTCACTGTATTAATTTATTTAGAAATTAATGTGCACAGTATTTTCTAATTATTTAAAAATATACAGGGCTAGAATTTAGTGCAGTGCAAGTGTCCTAGATGTAATATACTCAAAATAGAATAACAACGTAATTTAGTTTGAATAAAACAGGCTCCTGTTGGGCCTTTAATCTCGATTGGAACAGACAAGGGTACAGGTTTGAAAATTAATTGAAAATTAATACGGACGTTTGTAACGATATTTATGCGACTAAAACGAGACTCATGCCAGCGTATTTGTGAGTTGCACAAAGTGTAGAATAGTAGATTGGCATGTCTAGGAGAGGTATGTGAACTTTGTTTGGGTGTAACAGTCAGTGTAATGCTCTAAATATTGAGGTGATGGTCAGGTGCACTAAGCAATATAAAATATTGCATAATTAATTTAAAATACTGTAATTAATCCTAATTTGTTAAAAATAATCCTACTTTCACTATCTAATGCTAAAATCTGGTCGAGGAAGTTTACAATCTACCCTCCTTAGAGCATTTCATCCTCGAAATTAAAACAGACATATAGTAAAAACTATTGATTGATTTTAAAATATTAGGACATACCCAGGCCTTCGAATAGATGGGGGAAACGTTGTCGAATATCCTCTTCTCGTTCCCAGGTCGACTCGCCTAGTGCATGATGCCTCCATGCAATACGAACTAGGGGGATAGTCTGACCTCGCAACACCTTCTCGCTTATGTCTAGGATCTCTACAGGCTCCTCCTGGTACGATAACTCGGGCCGACGGTGATCTCCGAGTGGTCCAGCACATGACTTGGATCTGGAATGTACCTTCTCAGCTGAGATACGTGGAAGACGTCATGCACTCCTTCTAATGTTTGTGGTAAGACTAGTTTGTAAGCAACTTCTCCGATGCGTTCCAACACATCGAATGGTCCGATGTACCTCGGACTCAGTTTTCCTCTTCCTCCAAATCTGATAGTCCCTCTGGTAGATGAGATCTTTAAAAACACATGCTCTCCAACTTGGAAGTCTAGGGGTCATCGATGTACGTTTGCCCTGTGCTTTTGTCTGTCCTGCGTTGCTCGCAGGTGCCCTTGGATTTTCTTTACCTTCTCCACCGTACGAACGACCAATTCTGGTCCTAGGATCTGCCTTTCGCCTATATCGCTCCAACATACTGGGGAATGATATTTCCTATCATACAATGCTTCATAGGAGCCATCTGAATGCTCGCTTGATAGCTATTGTTGTAGAAAAACTCCACCAAATGTAAATGATCTTCCATGATCCACTGAAATCAAGCATACATGCTCTCAGCATATCTTCCAGTGTCTGAATGGTGCACTCTGACTGGCCATCTATCTGCGGGTGATACGATGTACTAAACTTTAGGCGGATACCAAGACTCTCTTGCATACTTTGCCAAAAGTATGATGTAAACCTC